>PVJD01007458.1:0-84288 GCA_004026545.1 Mormoops blainvillei
ATATTCCAGTGACCACCCAAACTTTTTTAAACCTTAAAAAGCCACACTAAGTAAAAATATTTTCAGGTTTGCTGTTAAAAAGTGATCAGATTTGACAGTTTACAAAGAATGACTTCAGGTGGACTTGCTCAGAATAAAAAGTAGCATATAATTGTTATTTCGCACACATGCTTGTTCTTATTTTCTTCAGTTTCAAAAGAAAAGTCATCCCTTTTTTATTCAAATCAAGTTAATTCTTTATATTCTGTTCCATGGACTACTTTTTCATGTCATCATCTTTTTCCACCAAGTTCTTTCTCCAGTCACTCTTCTCTTCCATCCCTCCTCTGAAAAGGCCTTTAATGGACACCTACCATATGACTCACACTTAAACTGGCCAAAATATTAAATCAGCTTTGTTTAATGGCAGCTGGACAATAGCGAAAGTTGAACGAAGTGCGGTACTGGCAGTTGGCTGTTTGACAAGACAGAAAAAGCACTTTCCTTGTTTTTTGATTTCTTTTTTTAGACTGAACTTCACATTGTAGAATGCTGGCTAAGGGGGTCCTCGTGCTCACATGTATCCCTCTACTGTGTGTAATGGAAGATGCTTTTTGAGTGGCATCGTATTCCTGGAAGCATAAATTATCCAAATTAGTTTGTTTCATAGGTTAGTATACAGTAGGCATCATCTGACCATGTTGAAATTCAATAGGTTTTTGTGTAGAGAAATACCAGTTAGAAAATGCATTATTACCACACCTATTTTAATTGATATGAAAACAAAGTTGTGGTTGATATTTTGACAGTTTCTTTTACTTCATATTCTAATCCTGTATTGCAACTAGATGTCTGCCTGTTCCATTGTCTGAATTTTTAATTTTTAATACACAAATAATTGAATAGAATAAAGAAAAAGATAAGAAAGACTATCTAAGTACAAGTAGGTAAAAACACTATAACAAAAAAAGATATTTTATTTGTATGTTAAACAGTGATTTAAATATTAGCATGAACATTTCCAGGCTTGTAGTTTCTGACACACTTGTGGTACCTTTATGTATTGCTTGATATACACAAGAGTGTACCAGGCACTGAGTTAGAATGTGGAGTCTGGTATAATAATAACCACCTAGTTTCTATTTCGGGGGAGGAGCTTGCAATACATAGGAGAGGCAGTAAAATAAGGCAGTCCTTAAAATCTGTGCTATTAACTGAACTTTGAAATCCAGCTACAACAGGAGCAGAATTGGCTTCGATCACACTAGTTTTTTCCCTACAGGATAAAAACTCAGCTATTAGTTTAAAGGGAATTAGTATGATCTAGAACACTTAAGGGAAGTAGAACCTTCACTCAAGGTTTTATATTAAATGACATTATTGCCATTACTTTTGGATAGTTTTACTATCCATTTTTAAGGAAATGTGAGAATAGATTAGATCATTTCTAAAGTTCTCTTTATTTTCATTCTAGGATTCCATAAAAAAAGGGCAGAAGCGTCCTTTAAAATGAAACTTTCTATTAGAAGATTTGAATTTAGAACTGAGAGGATTGAAATTTTATTCTTTTTTACTAAAAGTTACTGAAAACTGATATGAGCAAAGAAAAGAATGAAGCCTCATTTGACTGTAATACCACACAATATAAAACAGGACAAAAACATACTTCAGAGAAAATTTCAAGTGTCTAACAAAATACAAAAATTATTTGGTTTTTATTCTGTTTCATAGGAATGATTGTTTTCTTTTTGGATCTGTAGCAAATTGTTGGAGATCATAGTTTGATGATAGTAGTTTTTCTGTCATTTCAACAAAAATATATTTTACTAAATAATGTTTTATTTAAAATCCTAAACAGTATAGGTCGAGAAAAAACTAGTATAATCATAGTATGGTAGGTCGATGAGGGAAGGGAGATGCTACAGGTACAAGCCGCTCTTCAGACAGAGGCAGTCCTCAGCAAACAGAAAGAAGCATTCCATGTAGCTGTTCCATCTTTGGGTGGTTTGATCTTATATATTGAGCTGGGGGGAATTCCAATATATGGAGTGAGAGTCAGAGCCTGCAATTCGGGTGCAAGCTTTCAGTTCCTTTACCAAGAATGCAGCTCCTATACTCTTTACCTGCCCATGGGGAAACCCTACCCACCTTCTCTATCCCCTGCATTGCCTACATTGAGAGATGGTTCCTGCTTGAGATTAAAAATGATTTCAACTGTAGCTGTCTCAGCCTCCAACTAAAGCTTTAAAAAACTGAAAGCTCAGACAGAAGAATCAGTTCAGCACAACCTGACTGGTAAGGAGAGCAGCAGAGATGTGAGAAGGCTGGCTGGGCACCCTCAGGTGGCAGTGCCAGAGGGGTATTTAAGCAGCCAGTTGGATCCCCCTGAGAAGAGTGGGGTCCAAACCATAAGTGGGGATCCCCAGCCCACAGCACCAGAGCCCCAAAAGTACACAGATAACAGGCAGCTGTGAAAAGTGGCAGGACTGCTCTGGGCCAGAGATGGGGTGGCTGGAGACTGAAAGAGCTGTTTAAAGGGCCAGCACATAAATTTTCACCTGCAGCCACTTACCCTGGGCTCTGGCAAAGGTGTGGGCAGAGTGGGCTAGAGAAGTCTGAGGAGAGACTGGGGATGGAGACTTTGGGGAGAGAACTGAGAATGTTTCTGCCAGGATCCTGGTGCTGAGTCATCCCCCATGCGGCAGCAGCCATCTTGCTCAGGCAGACCACTCCTCTGAGCCACAGCCTGAGAGGAAACAATAGCCTCGCCCCCAGGAAGGACCCTGCCCTGGCCCTGTGGTGCTTAAGCCTGACTGCTGAGTGCAGAGTGGCTAGATTAACAACTGAAGGAGACAGCCACAAACAGCAGTTCCCAGGAAGTCTCCAACAAACTGCCTAAGGTCAGATGGGGTCAACATCTGACATCACGAGAGGTGAATCCAGAAAGAAAAAACAGTGGTAAATACTAGAAGGTACCAAGATAAAATCCACTGTGGTATTCTCCATGATTTGTGATATTTTCTTTACTACATACCTTTCTAACATTCATTTCTTGTCCGTCAAGTTGGTGTGTATTAAGTCACTAGATTTTATACTATAGCCTATTTCTCTCCTTTCTTATAATAGTCTTAATCTCTTTACAGCCTTATTAATACTGGTTCATTTGCTGTTGATAGTGAGATTTCAGGGGGCAGTTATTTTTGTGGTTGTGGACTTGTTTCCTGGGCTTTGTGATTTTGGACCAGCAGCCAAGTAATGGGAAGACAAACAACTTCCAATCAAAAGGAAAGGAAAAATCCCCAGGGAGACTACTAAAGAGGCAAGTATACTATCAGATATGGAGTTCAAAACACTGGTTATAAGGAAGCTCACTGAAGTCAATGAGTTCAGTGAGAATTACAAGAAACTATAGGGAAACTATAAGGAATTTATTGTAAACTGTATCAGCATTAAAAAGGACATAGAAACTATCAAAAAGAACCAAGAGGAAATGAAGAATACAATTTCTGAATTGAAGAACACAGTAGAAGGAATAAAAACCAGACTAAATGAAGGAGAGGACTGAATCAACAAGCTGGAAGACATAGTAAAAAAAAAAACAACAACTCCCAGAAAGAACAAGAAAATGAAAAAAGACTCAAAAACAATGAAAAGGGGTTAAGGGAAATGCAGGGCAACATGAAAAGTAATAATAACCATATAATAGGAATATCAGAAGGAGAAGAAGAGGAGCAAGGGACAGAAAACCTCTTTGAAAAAGTAATGATGGAAAACTTCCCTAATTTGAAGAGAGAAAAAGTCACACAAGTCCAGGAAGCACAGAGGGTCCCAATCAAGAGGAACCCAAAACCACCCATTCCAGGACACATCATAATTAAAATGGCAGATATCAAAGTCAAAGAGATAATCTTAAAGACACCAAGGGAGAAATAGGAAGTAACATATAAGGGAACCCTGATAAGGCTAGCAGCTGACTTCTCCACAGAAACACTACAAGCTAGAAGGGAATGGCAAGAAATATTCCAAGTAATGAAAAGGAAAGTCCTGCAACCAAGACTACCCTGCCCAGCAAGGCTCTCAATTAAAATGTAAGGTGAAATAAGGAGTTTTCCAAAGAAAGCTAAGAGAATATACCTCTCCCAAACCAGCATTACAAGATATGCTAAAGGGACTGCCTTAAGAAGATAAAGAAAAAGAATGAGGGAGAGAAGAACACAAGTACAAAGGGAAAAAATGAATAAGTATCTATCAATAATAACTTTAAATGTAAATGGGTTAAATGCTCCAATTAAAAGACATAGAGTAACTGAATGGATAACATAACAGGACCCACCTCAGAACAAAAGACCTATAAACACTGAAAGTAAAGGGTTGAAAAACAATATTCCAAGCAAATGGACTGGGAAAAAAAGCCTGGGTAGCAATACTCATATCAGACAAAATAGACTTCAAAACAAAGGGCCTAAAAAAGAGACCAAGAAGGACCCTTAGTAATAATCAAAGGAAGAATCCATCAAGAAGACATAAATATTGTAAACCTATACACACACAACATAGGAGCACCCAACTATATAAGGAAAATCCTGGAGGACTTCAAGAAAGATATAGACAGCATCACACTTATAGTAGGGAATTTTAATACCCCACTGTCAACAATGGATAGGTCATCCAAACAAAATATCAACAAAGATACTGTGGAAATGAACAGTACATTAGATCAAATAGACATAACTGATATATAATGAACTTTTCATCCCAAAGAAGCAAACTACACATTCTTTTCAAATGCACATAGAACATTTTCAAAGATAGACCACATGATAGGACACAAAACAAGCCTCAACAAATTTAAGAAAATTGAAATCATATCAAGCATTTTCTCAGACAACAAGGGATTTAAACTAGAAACCAATCTCAAGGAAAAAACTCAAAAACATTCAAACTCATGGAGACTGAATAGCATGCTATTAAACAATGAATGGGTTAATAACGAGATCAAAGAAGATATCCAAAAGTTTCTAGAAACAAATTAAAATGAACATACAACAGTCCAAAACATATGGGACACAGTAAAGGCAGTCCTGAGAGGAAAGTTCATAACAACACAGGCCTACCTAAAAAAGATAGAAACGTTTCATATAAACAACCTAACCCTACATCTATAAGAACTGGAGAAACGACAACAAACAAAGCCCAGAGGGAGTAGAAGGAAGGAAATAATCAAGATCAGAGAAGAACTGAATGACATAGTGACTTAAAGAATGATTTAAAGGATCAATAAATCCAGGAGCTGATTCTTTGAAAAGATAAACAAAATCGACAAGTCTTTAAGCAGACTCTTCAAGAAAAAAGGGAGAGGAAGCAAATAAATAAAATCAGAAATGAAAGAGGAGAAATTACAACTGATACCACAGAAATACAAAGGATTGTAAGAAATTACTACAAACAACTATAAGCCAAGAAACTTGAAAACCTGAGTGAAATGGACAAATTTCTAGAAAAATATAATCTTCCAAAGCTGAATGAAGAAGAAGCAGAAAGCCTGAATAGACCAATAAGAGCTGGTGAAATTGACATTGTAATAAAAAAATCTCCAGGCACACAAAAGCCAGGTGGTTTCACAGGAGAATTTTACAAAACTTTTAAGAAAGAGCTAATCCCTGTCCTTCTCTGACCATTCCAAAAAATCCAAGAAAAAGGAAGACTCCAAAACTCTTTTTATGAGGCTAGCATCACCCTAATCCCAAAAGCAGATAAAGACACAACAAGGAAAGAAAACTACAGGTCAATATCGCTGATGAACATAGATGCTAAAATCCTCAACAAAACATTGGCAAACTGCATCCAAGAATATATTAAAAAGATCATTCACCATGATCAAGTGGGATTCATCCCAGGGATGCAAGGATGGTACAATATTAATAAATCAATAAACATAATATATCACATAAAAGGAAAGACAAAAATCACATGATCATATCAATAGATGTGGAAAAAGCATTTGATAAGGTACAGCACTGTTTTACGATAAAAACTCTCAGCAAAGTGGGAATAAAGGGGGCATAACTCAACATAATAAAGGCCATATATGAGAAACCTACATCCAACATCATACTGAATGGGCAAAAACTAAAAACCTTCGCACTAAGATCAGGAACAAGACAAGGATGCCCACTTTCACCACTTCTATTCAACATAGTATTAGAAGTCCTAGCCACAGCCATCAGAAAAGAAAAAGAAATAAAAAGCATCCAATTGGAAAGGAGGAAGTAAAACTGTCATTGTTTAGAGATGACATGATAGTGTACATAGAAAACCCTATAGATTCTACCAAAACACTACTTGACCTAATAAGTGCATTTGGAAAAACAGCAGGATACACAGTCAATATTCAGAAATTGAAGGCATTTTTGTACACCAACAATGAAATATCAGAATCAGAAATTGAGGAAAAATACCCATTTGCTATAGCAATAAGAAAAATAGTACCTGGGAATAAACTTAACCAAGGAGGTGAAAGACCTGTACTCAGAAAACTACACAACACTGAAGAAAGAAATTAAGGAAGACATAAATAAATGGAAACATAAACCATGTTCATGGCTTGGAAGGATTAACATCATCAAAATATCCGTACTACCCAAAGTAATTTATAGATTCAATGCAATCCCTATTAAAATACCAATGACATATTTCACAGACATAGAACAAACATTTCAAAAATTTATATGGAATCATAAATTACCTCAAATAGCTGCAGCAATTTTGAGAAAGAAGAACAAAGTAGGAGGGATCACAATACCTGACATCAAACTATATTATAAGGCCACTGTAATCAGAACAGTCTGGTACTGGCATTAAGAACAGACGCATAGATCAATGGAACAGATTAGAGAGCCTAGAAAGAGACCAATGTCTCTATGGTCAATTAATAATAGACAAAGGCATCAGAAGCATAAAATGGAGTAAAAATAACCTCTTCAACAAATGGTGTTGGGAGATCTGGATAGCTATATGCAAAAAATTGAAATTTGACCACCAACTTATACAACACACAAAAATAAACTCAAGATGGAGTTAAAAGACTTAAATATAAGTCACCATAAAAGTCCTAGAGGAGAACACTGGCAGGAAAATCTCAAATATTCCACACAGCATTATTTTCACTGATACGTCCCCTAGAACAAGGGACATAAAGGAAAGAATAAACAAATGGGACTTCATCAAAATAAGAAGCTTCTGCAAGTCTAAAGAAAACATCAGGAAAATGAAAAGGGAACAAACCATATGGGAAAATATATTTGCCAATGACACCTCAGTCAAGGGTTTGATCTCCAAAGTATATAAGGAACTCACACGACTCCACTTCATGAAGACAAATAACCCAATTGAAAAATGGGCTAAGGACCTAAACAGACAATTCTCCAAGGAGGACATACACAGGGCCCAGAGACACATAAAAGGATGCTCAGCATCACTAGCCATCGGAGAGATGCAAATTAAAACCATAGTGAGATACCACCTCACACAAGCCAAAGTGGCCATCATAAACAAATCAACAAACAAGTGCTGGTGAGGATGTGGAGAAAAGGAAACCCTAGTGCACTGTTGGTGGGAATGCAGGCTGGTACAACCACTGTGGAAAACAGTTTGGAATTTTCTCAGAAAACTAAAAATGGAACTGCCTTTTGACTCAGCAATCCCACTGCTGGGATTATACCCTACCCTAAGAATCCAGAAACACCAATTCAAAAGAACTTATGCACCCCAATGTTCATAGCAGCACAATTTACAATAGCCAAGTGCTGGAAGCAACCTAAGTGCCCAACAGTAAATGAGTGGATCAAATAACTGTGGTACATTTACACAATGGAATACTACGCAGCAGAAAGGAAAAGGAGCTCCTACCCTTCGCAACAGCCTGGATGGAACTGGAGAGCATTATGCTGAGTGAAATAAGCCAGGGGGTGAAAGACATATACATATGATCTCACCTATAAGTGGAACCTAATCAACAAAACCAACAAGCAAGCAAAATATAACCAGCAACATTGAAATAAAAAACAAACAGACTGTAACCAGAGCAGAGGAGGAACGGGTAACAGGGGAAAAGGAGGGGAAGGGTCACCAAGGAACATGCACCATGGACAAAGCCAAATGGGGGAAGGATTAAGGGTGGGATGTGGGGAGGGATGGAGCTGGGGAAAGTGGTGGTGGGAAGATGTTAACATGGGGATGATGGGATGGGGTGCAGGGCAGAGGGGATAAAGCGGAGAAAAGATGAGACAACTGTAATAGCATAATCAATAAAATATACCAAAAAAAAACAAAACCCAAAAACAAAAACCCTGAAAGCTAAAAATAACTTGCAACTTCTCTGCCAGCAGTGGCAAACTTTTTATAAACTATGTTTTCTGACAAATACAAATAATTTTGTACCTCATCATTTTCATTCGGAGTAATCCAGACATAATAAACTCTTTGTGTACAGTACTCCTTGATAAGAAGTGGAATTATGATGACATACTGAATTGCAGGTGTTGGGAATTATGGGTTTATTGGAGTTACTATTGGATAAAGCATTGGGATAAATATTAGGAGATATAATTCTCCTCCCCTTACAAAATCTGTTCAGACAGAGTTTGACAAAAGTTTACGCATCAATGTCACTATTTTGTAACTTCATCCCTTTTCTGGGCCGTAGCAGAGAAGAAGAGGCTATTCTAAACATCGGCTATGGGGTTGACCAAAAAGTTTGTTTAGGTTTTTTCTGTATGATGGTTTTAGTGGTGCTTAGTTCTTTTTAACTTCATTTGAAACTATTTTGCTAGATTGTGTTGTGATGGCTGTCATACCAACATGCATTAAAAAAAAGTATTAAAATTGATGAAATTTTGTGCAGCCATTTTAATATTGAAGATGGAAGAAAATGTGCAACACTTTCAGCGTATTGTGCATTATTATTTCAAGAAAGGTAAAAATGCAACTGGAGAAAGGTGCTGTGGCTGATCAAACATGTCAAAAGTTGTTTGCAAAGTTTCTTGGTACTATTGACATTTTGGCCAAATAATTCTTGGCTGTGGGGCTGCCATACGCATTGGAAGATATTCGGCAACATCCTGACCTCTGCCCACAAGAAGCCAATAATCAGAGATAGACAAAATATCAAAATATCTAAATCAGGTTATTGGTGAAAAGGAAAAATGTGTTTTTTATTATATGGAAAAACCCCCACAACTTTTTGGCCGACCCAATATGTTTGTAGATCCTTCTGTTTAAAGTAGAAATATTAATAGATTATTCCTAACCTGGAAAATTCTGTAAGAGACACACATTACTTTTCAAAGATTGTATCAGGAAGAGTAGAGAAAAACACTGTCATTCTATTTGTTGGGTCAAATGAGATCTGAATGCAAGATCAATTTCTGTATCTTCAGTGTTTAACCTGAGAAGTGGGACTGCTTTCTGTGTTTTGAAGACTTGTGGTAAAGATAGTACAGGAATAAAACAACGCATTTTGTGGTAGTTGGTTTCAAAATAATTAAAAGAGGCTTCCATGCATTAGAAAAAATATAATTGAATGTTATTTGAACACTATAACTCTAGCCATATGACATATTTTGTGAAAATTAATGATTATTAGTTTTCTAGACAATTAAACAGAGCCTAGAGTAAAGATCAAAGTTGATTTTTGTAACTTTCCTTCCTCACAAGCTTTGGTGCCTAAAATAATTATCCCCATATTTAGTGATTTAGTGATTTAGTGATTTCCTTGAAAAGAACTAATTAGCCTCATGGATGACTTCCATTAGAAATTACCAAGCTAACAGAGGCAGGAATGAAACTTGATGCCTTAGTTCCTCCTGCAACTTCAGACAGTAGTAAACAATTACTTTCCAAAAGCTCACACACCACTGTGCTTTCTTTAATGCATGATGCTTATTTACAGGGTTATTCCTAGGTTAAATGAATCCAGAAGTTGATGATGATGCTAATTCTTCTGATTGTTAGAGCAAGCTGTGATGCCCATTGCAGAACTGGAGAGAGCAAATTCTACCTTCTCCTTCCTCCCTGAATTTGTACCAGAATTGCTGGATTGGTAAATTAAACAAAATCATCTTCTCACTTCCGACTGCATACTTGGAGGAATATCTCCTGTTTATATGATATGGCAAGGTGGACATTAGAAACCAAAGGCTCTAACTCTCCTTCTTAACAGCTTTCCATGTGCAGAGGATTCTATAAACATTAAATCAATTAAGCATAGAAGAACGATGTGACCTTGTTAGAATGTGGCTTTAACCTTTTTATTGCCTTTTAAAAAAGAAAGTTAATGCCTAAATTTAGTGGTTTTAATTATCCTTTTTAAGAGAAAAAGTATTTTAGTAAACAAAGTCTTATTTGCTTCCCCAATCATAAAGCAGATAAAATCAGAGCTGTGGTACTTGAATGAGAGGTGGTGACTGCAGAGACCTAGCTGCCACACCCCTTTGTCCAGAAACCTCTCCGGGGAAGCTTAGGACTTCTCGGGACCCAATTTGAAATCCACTAGGCAATATGAAATCTAAAAACCTTTTGGTTAGGAGATACTATAATTCCAACAAGTAATTACTGGCTACGTCCATGCCATATACTCTGTACTCTGCTATACCCCAAGGGAAATTGACAGAAGAGCTCCCTGTCCTCAAAGGAACAAACCTTTGGTTGGAAAATGGAAAGCCAAAGAATACTTGAGAGTGCATGGGGGTCAGTATGGGAGGCAGAGAGGAGTGTTGTGCTTGGCCTTAGTGGGATATGGAGAGAGGTTGCTGTCTCCTAAAGATTATTTGGCTCTCTGGTCTCATGCCTTTCCTTTCCTAGGAACATCACTAAAAATTATTTCATGATTATCCTTCCAGGTTATGTTGTCATAATTTTAATCTCCATAAATACTACTCCTTAACCATTCATAATCTCTGGCAATGACTAATCTGTATCTTTATAATTTTGTGATTTCAACAGTGTTATGTAAGTGGAATTATATCTGACCTTTGGATATTGGCTTTTCCACTTAACATAATGCTCTTGAGATTTAGCAGGAGTTTATTGTTATTGTAGTATTCCATGATAAGAATGTACCACAATTTAACGACTCACCTATTGAGGGACATTTTGGTTCTTTACCTCGTTCCATATGTCCCTGAGGCTTCCTTTCCCCCCACCACCTCTGTGGAGTTCAGACTGTGTAGTTTCTTCTATTCCCTCTTCAAGTTCACGTGTTTGTTTTGCTCTCAGATGGCTGTTGATCCTATCTATTTTGTATTTTATTTCATCTGTTACATTTTTATTCTAAAATATTATTTATTTCTTTTTTATATCTTCGATCACTTTACTGAGAGTCTCCTTCTTTGTTAAAAGAGAGTACTTCCTTTTCATTAACTAGAGTGCCTTTTATTTCTTTTGCTTGTCTAACTTTTTAAGACTTCCAATACTCTGTTGGATAAAAAATGGTGAGAATAGGTCTTGCTCCTGACCTTAGAGGAAAGCTCTCACTTTACCCCATTGAATATGATGTTATCTGTGGGTTCGTTATATATAGCCTTTATTGTGTTTAGGTATATTCTCTCTATACTTACTTTGTTGAAAGTTTTGTTCATAAATGGATATTAAGTTTTGCCAAATGCTTTTTCTGCATCTGTTGAGATGATTATCTGATTTTTATCCTTGGTTTTGTTGATATAGTATATAGCATTGATTGATATGCAGATATTGAAACATTCTTGTATCGCTGGAATAAATGCCCATTGATTATGGTGTATGATCCTTTTGATGTGTCAGTGAATTTGGTTTTCTAATATTTCATTGAGAATTTTTATACCTTTGGCCATCAGGGATATTGGCCTATGATTTTGTTATTTTGTGGTGTCTTTGTTTGGATTTGGTTCTACCTCACAGAATGAATTTAGGAGCATTCTTTCCTTTATAATTTTTTAGAATAGCTTGGAAAGGATATATATTAGTTCTTCTTTAAATGTTCGGTATAGTACATCTGTGAGGAGTCTGGTCTTAGGTTTCTGTTTGTTTGGAGATTTTTAATTACTGCTTCAATTAGTTAACTAGTAATCAGTTTGTTCAAATTTTCTGATTCTTTCTGGTTCAGTTTTGGAAGATTATATGTTTCTATAAATTTATTCATTCTTTTAGGTTGCTCAGTTTGTTCATATATATTGTTTATTGTATTTTATTCTTTGTATTTTTGCAGTGTCTCTCATAACTTCTCATTCATTTATTTTTTTTAATTTTTATTGAGTTTATTGGGGGTGACATTGGTTAATACACTTTTATAGGTTTCAAGTGTATAATCTTATACTACATCATCTGTATATTTTATTGTGTGTTCATCACTCAAAGTCAAGTCTCCTTCCATCACCATTTATCCTCCTTATACTGTCTTCTACTGGCCCCCACCTCCCTTTCCATCTAATAATTACCAGTGGTCTTGTTCTTTTCTTGAATGAGCCTGGGTAAAGTTTTATCAATTTTGTTTTAAAACCAGGTATTAGTTTCATTGAGCTTTGTCTTTATTTTATTCCCAGTATGCTCTTTATTATTTCATTTCTTCTACTTACTTTGGGTTTTGTTTGTTCTTCTTTTGCCAGTGCTTTAGTTGAAAAGGTTGTTTATTTGGGATTCTTTCTTACTTTTTGAGATAGGTTTGTACTGCTGTGAACTTCCCTGAGAACTGCTTTTGTTTCATCCTGTAGATCTTGGATAGTTGTGTTTCCACATGTTCATTTGTCTCAAGGTACATTTTGATTATTTTCTGATTTCCTTGTTTATCCATTGTTTAGTAGCATGTTGTTTAGTCTCCATGTGTTTTTGTTCTTTCCACTCTCCTTATATAATGGAATTCTAGTTTTAGACCATTATGGTTGTAAAGAAGCTTAAATATAATTTTAATCTTTTTTAAAAAGATTTTATTTATTTATTTTTAGAGAGAGCAGAAGGGAGGGAGAGAGGGAGAGAAACAGCAATGTGTAGTTGCTTCTCATGCGCCTCCTGCTGGGATCCTGGCCTGCAGCCCAGGCATGTGCCCTGACTGGGAATTGAACCAGCAACCCTTTGGTTTGCAGGTCAGCACTCAATTCACTGTGCCACACCAGCCAGGGCTATATTATTTTAATCTTTTTAATTTGAGAAGTTTTCTGTAGTCTAATCTGATTTATCTCGGAGAATGTTCCATGTACACTTGAGTGTATGTTTTGCACTTTTTTGGATGAAGTGGTCTGTATATATCCATTGTGTCTACCTGATCTAATGTGTCAATTAAGACCATTATTTCCTTATTAACTTGCTTTCTGAATGATCTAAGTCAACTATTAAAATTTCCTACTCCTATACATAACTGTTGTCAGTTTATTTCTTTGTCCACTGACATTTGCTTTGTACGTTCAGGTGCTCCTATGAGGGATGCACAGACATTTATAAATGTTATATCCTCTTCTTGGATCCACCCTTTATCATTATGTAATGCTCTCCTTTGTCTCTTTTTATAGTCTTGGTTTAAAAGTCTTTTTTTATCTGACATGAGTATTGCTACCCCAACTTTTTTTTCTTGTTTATTTTCAGGGAATATATTTTTTAAATCTTTTTACTTTTAGTTAGTGTGTGTCTTTCTAGCTAAAATGAGCCTCTTATAGGGAGCACATAGAAGGGTCTTGTTTTTTTATTCATTCTGCCACACAATATCTTTTTATTTGAACATTTAGTTCATTTACACTTAAAGAAATTATTAATATGTTTGTACTTATTGCCATTTTGCTAATTATTTTTGGATTATTTTTGTAATCCAGTTTCTTCTCTTGCTCTCTTTTATTGTACATTGATGGCTTTCTTTAGTGTTATGTTTAGGTTCCTTTCTCCTTATATCTTATGTATCTTTTGTTTTTCATTTGTGGGTACCTTGATGTTCATATATATTAACCCATATGTATAGTAGTCTATTTTAAGCTGATAGGATTTTAAGTTTGAATGTATTCTAAAAGCATTACTATTTTATTTACTCCCTCCACACTTTGTTTTTGACATCATATTTTATATCTTCTTGTTTTGTTTTATCCCCTACTTAAGTAGTTAGAGTTGGTTTTGCTACTTTTGGCCTTTAACCTTCATACTAGCTTTTAAATGGCTGATTCATTGCCTTTACTATATATTTGCCTTTACTAGAAATTTTTTCTTTCATATGTTTTCTTATTACTGGTTATGATCTTTCTTTTCCAATTGAAAAAAAAAGGCATGTTAAGTCCTGGACAGTGAGGTTCAGCTGGTTGGAATGCTGTCCTGTACACCAATAGGTTGGGGTTTGATTTCTGGTCAAGGCACATACCTAGGTTTCAGGTTCAAACCATCAGTGTTTCTCTCTCTCTCTCTCTCTCTCTCTCTCTCTTTGTCTGTCTCCATCCCCTCCTCCCTGTCCTTCTCCCTCTCTCCCTCCTTGCAACTCTCTTTAAAATCAATAAACATATGTTTTAAAAAGACATGTTAATATTGCTTGTAAATATATTTTAATGGTGATTAAATCTTTAATTTTATTTGTCTGTGGAGCACTTTATCTCCTTTTCAATTCTGAACAAAACCATGCCAGGCAGAGTATTTTAGTCTGTAGATTTCTTTATTTCAGCACTTTAAATAGATCCTGATACCCCCTTCTGGCCTGCAAATCCCTGCTAATAAATCAGCTGAGAGCCTTATAAAATAACCTTTATATGTAACTAGTTGTTTTCCTCTTGCAACCTTTGAGAATCTTTCTTTATCTTTAACTTTTGCCATTTTAGTTGTATGTCTTGGTGTAGATCTCTTTGGGTTTATCTTTTTTGGGACTCTGTGCTTCTTGGACCTGGATGCCTATTTACTTCCCCAAGTTAAAAACAGTTTTAGGCCATTTTTCCCCCTATTATGTTTTCTGCCACTTTCTCTGCCTCTTCTCCTCCTGTGGCTTTTAATTAAAATGTTAGTATTCCTGATGTTGTTTCGAAGATCCTTTAAACTTTTTAAAAATTCATTTTTAGTTTTGCTATTCCTGTTGGGTGCTTTTTCACTATTCTGTCTTCAAGGTCACTGATCTACATTTCTATATTATTTAATATGCTATTGATTCCCTAGAGTGTATTGTTTATTTCAGTTATTGTATTCTTGAGCTATGATTGGTTTTTTGAAGTTCTCATTGTGTTCCTCTATTCATCTCCCAGGCTTCTTGATCATCCTTATGACCATTACTTTGAGTTCTTTTTTTTTTACAACTTTAAAAAATTTTTTTTACTGTTATTCAATTACAGTTATCCCCATTTATCCCCCATTTTACTCTCTCCTGCCCTACCCACCCCCCACCTCCCACATTCAATCCCCCCCATTGTCTTTGTCCTTGGGTCATTTATACATGTTCCTTGATCCTTCCCCTTCTTTACCCCATTATCCCCCTCTCCCCTTCCCTCTGGTCACTGGCAGTTTATTCTTTATTTCCATGTCTCTGGTTCTATTTTGCTCACTTGTTTGTTTTGTTGATTAGGTTCTACTTATAGGTGAGATCCTATGGTATTTTTGTCTTTAACCACCTGGCTTTTTTCATTTAGCATAATATTCTCCAGTTCTATCCATGCTATTGCAAAAGATAGGAGTTCCTTCTTTCTTTTGGCTGTGTAGTATTCCATGGTGTAAAAATACCACAGTTTTTTGATCCACTCATTTGTGATGGGCATTTAGGCTGTTTCCAACACTTGGCTATTGTAAATAATGCTGCTATAAACATTGCAGCGCATAGGTTCTTTTGAATTGGTGTTCCTGGATTATTATCAGGCAAATTACATCCTTTTCATTATGTTTTTCTTTTTCTTCTGCTTATTTTCTTGTCTTTCATTTGGAACACTTTCCTTTGTTTCCTCTTTTTTTTTTTTACTTTGTTTCTATGAATTAGACAAAATAGTTACCTCTCCTAATCTTGAAGGGTTGACCTTGTATAAGATCACCTTCTCTGTAGGTTGCATGGGTTGGGTTGCTTTGGCAGGCTGGCTGGTACCAAAGTGGGCACATGAAGCACCCTGGGGGTCCTGGCAGACTGGCTGGCTGGAGCTGGACAGGTATCTGCCAGGGTGCCGTAGGCCACATAACTTGGGGTCTGCCAGATCCGGAGTGAGCATAAGCTGTGGCGGCCTAACAAACATGGCTCCTGTGGCATTCTGGTGGTCCACCTGGCTGGGGCTGGTGCAGGGTGCACTGATGTAGACTTGCAGGTTGGCAGAGCTCTTGGACTGAGCTCCAATCATGCTCTCTGGATAGAGGGGGACCATAAACAATGGTGCTTCCTGGCACCTCTGATCCTGGAAAGTTCCCATAAATTCGGAGTTCCTGCAGTTCCCCATGTATTTGGCAAGGGTCTTAGAGTTAATAAATAGATTTTTCCCCATATGTAGTCTAAGCGCTCTTTAAATCACTGTTCTATTACTGTGCTCCAGGACAGTTGAGTCTGCATTTATCCCTTTCTACTGCTGATTGCTCCCTTGGGGAAGGGTTCCCATGGTTACTGCTTTTCTGTCTTTCCTACCCTTCTTTTTGTGGGCCTCTCATTTGTTGTGCAGAAGCTGTTCAATCAGCTCTCAGTTGTTCTTCAGGAGGAATTGTTTTATATGTAAGTACATTTTTAATGTGTCTGGGAGAAGATGAGTTCAGAGTTTTTCTGTGCCACCATCTTGGACCTGCCTCCTGCATAATCTATTTTAATAGTATTTTATATTAAAAGAATAAATGTATTTCAGTTTGATGTGGATTCTGAACCAACACTTGGTGCAAGCCTGAGGTTCCATTTTTCATGGGTAAACTTTTTTTCATTTATTTCCCTAGGTAGATGGAAAATTTTCTTGTTGTTTTCCATTCTCATAGGTAATTTTTATCTCATGAATTTATATTGTATGAGTATATTTACACTGTATTTGACTTTCTGCTTTATCCAGGTAGCTCCAGGAAAAGTTTTATCTTTTCTTGTGCACAGATTTTGTGGTATGGACTTACTATTTAAGTTCCATGAAAAATAGTGATATTTATCTTTACTTTCAAGTGTTGTATCTCTAACCCCTAGCACTTAGGGGACAATTGATTAATATTTGCTGAATGAATGAATGTTTTCAATACCTCTGTGAGCATTTTTGTCTTTGTTTTTTTCATTTGCTATTAGTTTTCAGTTGCCACTTCATTTGTAGTGATTGGGGGATTACATTTGCTTTTCTTTATGAGTTTGGATGTGGTTTTAAGTTTTGTTACCCAGCATTTATGCATGTGTGTGGAATTATGGTATAGGTGAGCCAGAATTCAGAATACTTTCATATCAACCTATTCTGCTTTATTATCCAGAAGACTGGCCTGAATTTTTAAAATTATGAAATAAAATTCTCATTGTTACATGTCACTGTATTGCTTGAAAACAACTGTGATTCTACACTACAATTTTGGTGTATTTGAACTCCTTAAAAGATTATATAAAGACTTGAATGCTATGGACCCTATTCATCTACCTTCCATGTCTTAAAATTCTTTAGTATCACACTTCCATGTTTCAGTTCCTAATGCTCTATGTTCTTTCAAGCTTCAGTGCCTATGCAAATCATTTTCCCCCTGCCAAGAATGCTTTCATTTATCTGACAAACAACCACTCATAAATCATCTTCCCTATGAATTTTCTTCAAAACCATCATCCTTTCTCGCTGTGGAATTAGGAAATCTTTTCTCTGTGCTCCCATATCACTGTGTTCATATCTTTCATATATTCATATCATATTGTATTGTCACTCAATTTTTCAGTTTACCCCCCAGCCCATAAATGAACAAGAGAGTGAGTGAAATATGCGTTATATTAGCATTAATCTCTCACTCAGCACCCTCCAGTTGCATCCACAATTATGACTGAAATATGAGCAATGTCAAAGTGCTTTCTCTGCCCGACAGCATATAACAAATATTGTTACCTTTCAACACAGTTGAGATGATTCAATATAACAACAGATAAAGGGTTTTGTACACAGTAGGTACTCTCTAAAGATTAATGGCAACTCCATGATCCCCTGATTACATTATAAGCTTTTCTCTGAACTATTTTCAGTTCCCATCTCAGGACTTGCAGGCATACTATACATGCTTTAAAAGTCATATGTATTTTTTTATAGTGGTAAAAAACCAAACCTATGCCCAAAGCAGCCAGTGAACAGTATCATTCCCTGTGTGAGATCTACATCACTATTGAAAGATGTTAGAACCAAGAAGTTTAAGAAAGTTGCTAAACTACATAAGAACATAGAGATCAAATTGTTTCCAAACTTTGAGAGTCTGTCATCCAAATTTCCTTCAAAAGGCATGTTATATAAGAAGGGTAAAAGTCAAGAGAAGAAAAACAATTTTTACTTGTATATTAGAAAATTGTCAACTATCTCAAATTTAAGCATTAGATATTACTTTAAAATATTTATTTTTGGTGGTAATTAGTAAATATTCCTTGTTAGAGTGATGTTTATTATATATTAAAAAATCATGGCACTTAGAGCTCGGAGCTTTAGATATACTTGGCTCAGATCTTATTTTGCTTTACGTGAAGGAAAACTGAGAGCTAAGGACGTTACATGCTGCCTTAAGTCATGTTTAAATTTCTTCTGCAGGGATGCTCACACAAGAACCTCTGGCAGCTTTAATACTCAGGAGACACATATATCATGTGTATTTTTATAAGCTTAGGGTTTTAGCTTTCTCGGTTCTCATGCAGCATGGTTGAACGGTGATGTGCACTTCCTAAATATTTCCTTTCTTAGTGTAAAAAAATTTAAGTAACTAGTTTTGAGACATTGAAAAATTTAGTCACTGGAACTTATCCTTAATCCCACTTATAGATGAGATTTCATGTAAAGTAAATGGGTTACCATGATCCTGCATTAATAACATTAAGTAACTGAAACTCAAAATAATATAACTTCTAAAACAAGGAGCATTGGGTACAGCATGTCATTACAGAGGTTTAACCAGAATTTGACTAAGCAAAATAGCTATATGTAGAATAAAAGGTGATTCATTGATGAGCAAAACCATTTTGTATATGTTACATATATGTAGAAGGTAAAGAATGTTTATTTTTAGATAGTATTTTAAAGCCCTTTTATAATGGTTGCAAATTATTGCATGAAGGTCATAGAACATAATTTTCAACTCATACCTTTATACTTATTCATGTATATCTCTTTTTCAATATTTAATTTTAAATTATGAAACAATACAGATCTTTACATATGGATTTATTTTCAGTATTTAAAATTATATTCATTTTCTAACCCTGACTGGTGTGGCTCAGTTGGCTGGACATTGTCCTGCAAAATGAAAGGTCACTGGTTTGATTCCTGGCTGGTGCACATGCCTAGGTTGCAGGTTCGGTCCTCAATCAGGATGCTTATGAAAGGCAGTTGATTGATGTTTCTCTTCCTCCCTTCTCCTCTCTCTACGGATAAATAAATAAAATCTTTTTTAAAATTATATTAGTTTTCTAGGGCTGATATAGCAAAGTACCACGAACTGAGTGACCTTGAATAGGAGAAATTTATTGTCTAACAGTTCTGGAGTCTAGGCTTCTAAGATTAAAGCTCTGCTCCCTCTGAGAATGTCAGTGAAGGGTCCGTTCAGGCCTTTCTCATAGCTTCTGAGGCAGTTCCTTGGCTTTACGTAATATTTTTCTTGGACACAATTCAGTCTATAACAAAAATAATTCCTTTGGCATCAACTTCCAAAAAAGGAATTCCCTCATTAAAACAATTACTACACATCACTAAATGTCTCTGACTATTTTATTATTTTCTTTGTCATCAACCACATGTCACAATGTCTGATTCATGACATTATTAACAACCTTAGGAATTATTTGTAATATTAAAATATTATTCTATCTTTGCTAATTTTATAATCATGATTAGATATAGTTTTAATAAATTGAATCTTTTTTTGTATTTATATTTACCATTGTTGCATTCTAACTTGTGAGTTATCTAGTCACATTCTTGAGTATTTATTTATTGGGATATTAAGGTCATTTTTAAAAAAGATTTTATTTATTTTTTGGAGAGGGGAAGGGAGGGAGAAAGAGAGAGAACACCAATCGGTTGTCTCTTGCACGCCCCCACCTGGGGATCTGGCCTGCAACCCAGGCATGTGTCCTGGCCAGGAACTGAACCAGCAACACTGGAGTTCACAGGCCAGCTCTCGACCAGCTGAGCCAGACCAGTCAAGGCTTAAGGTCATTTTTTATAGACATGTAAGTCCTTTTTATATGCTGAACATGTTAGCAAATATATTTTACTTTGTTTTTAATTGTTTTTATATACAGAAGTACTAAATGGGCATAAATTTATCAAACTTTTCTTTTGTATCTTTTTTACTGCTAAGTTTCAACATATCTTCTCATTCCACAGGGTTAATATTCTTTCCTATTTTTATTTGCTTTTTAAATTTTATTTTATATTTAACTAATACATCTAGAACTTCATGAGATATCTATGAGATAAAGATACAAACGGCTATTACAGATTTAACTATGGTCTAAGCATCTTTTATTGAATAGTGTTCTCTTTGTAGTAATATATGTCCTTTCTTATTCATTTAATTCTTAAGTATAAGGGTTTATTACTTAGTTTTATTTTGTTTTATTGAACTTTTAATCTATTATTTTTCCAGGTCTGTATAGTTTTAGCTTTTATGGATTTTTAATATTTGTATACACTGTCCTCATATTTATAACTCTAAAAAGTCTTAAATGTTTTTATTTATTAATTCAGTTACACTTGAAATTAAAAGAATTTCAAGTTACAACTTGTTATTATGATTTTAACTTTTAAATCTATAAATCTGTTAGAAAAGAATTCATTCTCCCTATGCAGGAAGATGAAATATTTCCTTGATTCAGATTTTCAGACACACATAAATTGGTATAGCTTATTTAAAGTTGTTCATTCAATGTTTGGCAAACATTTATAGATTATCTATATTTCAGAAATGTAGTAGAAGTTAAGAAAAGGTGGTTAAGATTACCAAGGAGCTTGTATCTAGGAGGACTGAAGATGAGAAAACTGGCAAAGGGCGAGAGTTAGCCAAGAGGAATGGACAGTGTATCACGTTCATGTACAAAGCCCACAAGTCCCTGGGAAGCAACCAGTTTCCAGGAGAGGAGTTATGCTTCACCTGAGTTTGGAGGACTGACAGACAATAAGCTAGGTGAAAAAATGAGAGCATTTGTTTTAGCAAAGAAAACTGGAGATGGAAAGTCACACAGGCATTAAAGAGCATGGCATAAAGGTGAAAAGGCAAGGATTTAGGTGACACCAAAGTAGAACATGAATCAGACCAGACGAGCATGAGCCAGCCATATGTACAAATCTGATTATTTTTCTCATGTGGGCATTAGGTAACATTGCTGTGTTTTAAAAAGGGAAGATATGTGATCGTATCTGTATTTTAGAAAGATTTCAAGGGGAAAATATTGCAGGCAGACCAAAAAAGAGGGGAAATAAACAGCAAGTGTTTGTTGGTAATAAAAATGTGTTCAATGAATGAATGAAACATTGAATGAATCATTGAATGAAAGAACTGAAATGTATGATTAGATTTAGCAGCTGAAGAATAATTGATGACTTTGTTTAGGTTACCTTTATTTAGTGGGACAATTGATACAGAAGTCAGTTATCAGTGGGAAATGTCAAGTATTGAATATTTCAAATTAGATTTCATGTCATTGTTTTTCAAGCTAATTGTTGCAAGTATGTGGGAAATAACTTACTACTATTGTTATTATTTCATTTATGTATTGGGCATATTCACTTTGATAACTATTTCATTAACCCTAATAGTTGACTAGGGTTTTTGTTTGTTTTCTGGGTTTAAAATTACAATTCCTGAAAATAATAACAACATTGTATCCTGTCTTTTAACACTTATATCGTTTTTTTATTTCTATTTCATGTTCTAATATATTGGTCAGAATTTCCAAAAATAAGTTAATGGTAGTAAGTATTTTTATTTTGCTTTTAATAATGGGATGCCCTAATATTTCACACTTAAGTTAAAGACTCTGAAAGTAAGATTTTTAAACATATTAATTTGGGGAAACCTCATTCCAATTATATCCTTTAAAAATTAGAAGGTTTTGAAATTTTATCAAATGACTTTCTGAAGTCTGTTGAAATGCTAAGATATATTTTCTGACCAGTTAATATGTCATATTACATCAGTTATTCCATGATTTTAAATCATGCTTGGGATAAAATCTCTATGGATATGATAATTCTTGTTCTGATATAATTATTAATGTTATTTTTGATATTTTATTTAGTATTTTAAAATATTTATGACCAAAAATAAGCATGGCCTTTTATTACTTTATATTGTGCTTTACCTCATTTTATATTCAAAAAGATAACCCTGAGATATTGGAAGATCTCTAAAATATTGCAGAAAAATATTTAGTTACAGTAATTACTCTTTGATTAACAGTTCAAGAAAATAAATACATTTCAGATTTTCATCAGTGAAAGTCATTATTGATCTGTGTGACCTTGGGCAAATCTTTATCTTTCTGCGGCTCATGTATACAAGTGAGGGGTTTAGACTCCATGAACCCAAGGTCATTCCAGCTCTAGCTTTCTGTCAACTTGTATTCAGAGAGAAGTAGCTTCAGCTGTAGGCTAATATGCAAAGCTGAATTAAAAAGTTTAAAAGCAATAGTGAGATGCAAGATGGAAATGGACCATGCCATGAAGATCCCTGGCAGACTTAGACTTGAGTTCTAAAACAAAAATGTATTAATCCATTGTTCTTCTACTTGGGCCCCTGAGCAGTTGAAACTGAAAAACATGTTAATCCTGTGATTTATCTGAAATTGCCCTGGAAAACTGTGGACCAGCCACCCCTCTCTGTTCTGTTTAGCTCACCTGATATATTGGCTCTAAAGGGCAGCATATGGGGATCAGGAGCCCTGGATTTGTGTCCCACTTCTGCCATTTACTAGCTTTGTGGTCTTAAGTCACCTAACCCCTTCAGGCATTAGTTTTATTATTTACAAAATGGAATACATTTAATTACTCTTGTTGCTCTTAAGTTCTATGATATGAGAAGCCATAAATAAATAATCCTTAATAAAACACCTTCAATTTATATAGTCACCTGAGGTTTACTCTTACATACATTGATCTCAATTGATTTGGAGGCAAAGAGGAAGAGTAGTAGCGACCCTGCTGAAGTTAGGGACAGAATTTGGTAGTTTGCCCAAAGTACTTAGTAAGTGGCAGAACCTCAGCGGGAACCTAGGGCTTCTGATTCTTCAACTGTGTTCTTTTCTTTGTATGATGCATTGTCTTTCATTAAATCCTGTGATCACCCTTTGTTTGATACTTTTCAAGCATTCTGGCACATTTTTCAACTCCTTAAATTATGAGGACCTATTAGCCCTCTTCCCTTGGAGTTCAACTTTGAAATTCTGTTCATTTCTGATTTTAAATAATGTGACATAGTAACACTTTGGTCTTGTGTATGTTTAAATGATTTCTTGAAAAGTACTCCATCTAACATTTATCCCTTCTTTTCCTGATTCTCTTTCAGATAGCAGTTCTGTGGATGAAAAGGTTTTAAATCATACTTTTTGTTCCCCCCTGAGGGATCTTGTCTTTTGTACATGTTTGTTTGTGACATATTAGACCTATTTTGGTTCCTCTGTTTTAGCTGTGAAATGTGCATGTTATGCCAGCTTTCCATTCTTTGGTTGTCCTTTAAGTGTGCCCCCAATATGTTGCATTTATGAAGAGGTTACACCTTGCCAGCTGCGCTTACTTTAGCTTACACTTGCCTACCTAGGGGTCTGCTACGGTCAAACTCAGCATCTGTTAAGTCTGGCTAATCATGATCTCCTTGACTGATTCATGATCGTCACTGCACATAACAAGTCTTAAGGGCCAGTAGTATTTGGAATATGATATATTTTTTTCTGGACTCTGCCAGTGCTTTTGTTTAAATGCTGACAGCTAATCTGAAAACTTCCACTCACAAAAACACAGTAGCTTTGACTTGGAGCTGACCCTGCTTAGCATTTGTCATACTAGGTGTTATGTGTCTAGTGCAGTTGACCCATGCCCCGAATTCCCCTTTATACAGCTGTGGTATGCTAAAAGTCTGTTTGTTTTCTTTTGTTTTGTTTTTTCTCATGTTTTATTTAAGGCTCGAATAGTAAGTGGCAATGATTTGGATGCTTCCAAGTTCTCTGCACTCCAGGCATTTGGCGGGTAAGTACGTTCATAGCCTTTCTAATTTATTCCATTCATCAGTAGTCTGGGCTCTCAACATATGTATTTTGGATGTAGGATGTGGCCTGATGGGACAATGAGATAGCCTCACTGTTACTTTTTTCACAACAAAGTAGCCCCCATAGTGTTTTTTAAAAATATCTATAGATGTATATATGTATATTTATGTGTACATGTATCTATATACAAAGAAGTCAAAATTGCCTAACCAGATTAGCTGTTAACATTATCATTACATACATAAATATACATTATTTTACATAAATGAGTTCAATACAGTCAGTACTATCTTTTGATCTGCTTGTTTGTGCTTGATGATATGTGTGTAAACATTTTTCTATGTCAATGAATTAAGGAATGTAATCTCCACTATCATTTTTTATAGTTGCACTTAATGGATGGATAAAAGTATTTAAAATTTAATCATAAAATAATGTATGAATTATCGTCTTTATGTAAAATAAACAAAAAGCAAAAGATTGCCTTTAATGCCCATAATTACCCATTGGGATCAGTTTGACATGTATGTTCCCAGACCTTTTTCTATGTGCTTGCATACATATCTATGTTCATAGAAAAATAGTTTTATATCATGTATGTCTGCATATTTAACATAGATTAGGCCATTCTGTATGTAAATAAATAAGCACTGGCTTAGCGCTGACTTTGCAGCAGGTATGGTTACAATTGTTTTATGTATAATGACACGTTGATCCTTACAATGGCCTTATGAGGTAAGTGCTATTTTGACTTCCATTTTACAAATGTGGGAACCTATTATAAAATAGTTTAAAAAAACCCGTTCCCTTTATACAGCTAATAAATGACAAAATCAGTATTCAAACCCAATTAGCCCAGTTCCAGCGTCTTAATCGTTGTGCTATACTGTATCTGCAGCGCATGGTTTCCTTTTCCCTTTCTTTTTCTTTTTTCCATCTAAGAACATGTCTTGGTAGACTTCCTACTTCATTATTGCTAAGTGATACAAATATTTTAAAATATTTACTCAATATTTATTTGTTCACGTTTCTATTAACTGATTTTCAAGAATATTTCTAGGTGTCATTATTATAAATGATATCGTAGCAAACATATAACAAATTTTTAATTTGTAATGGGTGGACCAGAGCTTATGCATAGCACAGACAGACAGATTAGCTGTTTTATTAGCGTTGACATTTGAAAACATTTGTATACAATATAAATCGAAGCAAGCTTTAGATATGTGTTTTAGGATGGTTTTAGGCAAATAGTTTCAGTTATGTTTTATGACACTCTCATTCTTCAATAAGGAATATTTTGTTAACTATATCTACACTTATTTTAAATTAAACATGTAAAGTTTCAAACTTAAAGTTCCTGGGAAATAACATTTTTATTTTTATTTTTCTCAAATAAAAGTAATTAAAATGTTATGTATTAAACTTTTCAATATCTTTATATACATTAATAATTCACTCACATCCTATTGTAGTATCATAATTTAAATTTAAGAAAAAGAGCTTTAGTAAAAGATTACCATAGAATCTATAGAAAACTTAAGTAATAAATAGATTATTCTCTCATCCCTACATCACACATACTGTCTCTTTCTTTAAGTTTACTAGAAAATAACTTGACAAAATGAATGAAAGCTTACCTTAGAAAATAATTAAGTTAAATTCCAATTTAATTATGAAAAAAATGTTGTAGGTCAGGATCTTGGAGACTTTTCTGAGTTTATGATCTTATAGTTACTTCAACTCCCCCTTGCCTGTGCCATTCATCTCTTCATAACCACTTGCTTTCCTAACTCATGTCTGAATATGGACTTGCATTATTGTCAAAGCAACAGAGTTAATTGACATTCGTGTATTTTTTTAAGGGTAAGTTGTATAAATGCCTTGCTAAAAAAGTCGTCTTTGCATTTTGAATAGATCCTTTCAACATCGTTTTTTCCATAGACTGCCTGTGTTAAGGAGTTTCCCAGGGAGCTTGGAATTGTGATGGTGTGGGACAGGGGTGATCATGTTCAGTCATCAAGAGAATTTGCCATTATCTGCGTGCTTATTTCCTCTTGAAGAATCTTGAAGATACTCTTAAGTAAAACCTTCTCTCACAGCCTCTTTCAGGAAGATTTGCTTCTTGTTTTACTTTTCCTGTATATATTTTTAAATTATTTTAATAAAATGAAATATTAGTATAATTATTCTAAATATTATAACATCTATTTTCCTGGAAAACTGTGAGTATAGCAGACTTTCAAAATAGAAAGTCATTGCTTCTTAACAATACTATTTCATTCTTCACTGCTGTACCTTCAACACCCGTGAGCAAGTCGGAGCCAAACCACATTCACCATTCGCTCCCCTTTCTCCACGGTCAATGGCAGATCAATCTATGCACTGAAACGAGGTAGTGGACTTAGCCATGCTCTTCTCTGATTTCTTCCCATCTCTGTACATTTCTTGTAAATGTTGCTGGAAAAGACATGCCAGGCTTCAGTCTATTTTTTCCCATGTATCACAATAATTTTAAACAGGCTCTGGAAAAGGAATTGGGAGATGTACAGAGAAAAGAAAATGACACAGGAAAGTTAAAGAGGGAGAAGACTGGAAAGATATGTGTTTTAGGATGGTTTTAGGCAAATAGTTTCAGTTATGTTTTATGACACTCTCATTCTTCAATAAGGAATATTTTGTTTCCTTAAGGAATTATTCCAATAAGGAATAATAGTTTCAGTGAAATTATTAAAGTTAACATTTTACATCTCCTCCTGGTTTTATAGGAGCTTGGTAACTTTTGTTAAATATGTAAGAAGCTAAGAGGCATACCAGAAGCACTCATCAAGATGATATTGGCGAAGTAAACAAGCTTTTTTTGAGGAAACACCTCAGAAAGAAAGTAAAGATACAGCAGGAGGAGGCAAAAAGAGTCTTTGGACCATGCCATGGGTCTGACTTCTGTGAAATGAAAAGGGGAAGGGAGGAAGGCCTGGGTGTGAAGACCCTTAAACTGATGAGGTTACAAGAAAGTATCAGGACAATGAGAAGTCCTAGAAAAAGAAGGTTGCCTGTTAGAGGAGACCCATGTTGAGCATCAGTGGCCATTTTTATTAGCTCCACCATGCTCAGTCATTGGTTGGGAGCAGCCTGAGGAGCACGGCCTTGGGGATACACTGCAGTGTATTCTGTAGGTGCGATAGCTGAAGGCTATCATCCAGCTACACCTGTCTAAGATTTTCTCTGAGGGATGTCTGAGTGATGTCAGTGATGCATGCTCATAGCTACCAACAGTCAGATAAGTCAATGTGATAAAAGCCCCACAAATACCTTCTCCAAATATAAACCACTTTATTAATAAAAATAATACTCCTTCCTGGTTTGATTGCATATGACACAAGTTCACCCCTCCCTGGTCATTTGTAATAAGGATTCCAGTGACTGTATGATGAAGAGCATTTCAAGGCCACTGTATGTATTTTTCATTTGTAGTCTCAAGATACTAGCCTTATCTGCACTAGAACTGAGGAGAGTCTATAAAAATTGGTGCGTGTAAGGGGAAAGATAGTTTGAAAGAAGAAATATTTATCTTCTTTGTTCCCTTTCTTTTCTAGTTATTCAAGATCTCTGCAGGATGATTCTCATGGAACTAAGTTCTTGAGCATATGTGAAGGAAGGTTTATCTTCTGTCTGTTGTTCTAAACTAGGCTATAGCTGCTTTCCTTAACCTCAGGAACCTGGTGATTGCTTTCTACAACTACCAGAATTATTGAACCTTGTCAAGGAAGACGTGATGTTGAGAGTAGTAAGGAAAATTGAAGCTAGAGGAAAATAAAGAGCTACTATTGTAGGGCAGAACACTGAGAGACTGCCAAATAGAAAAAGAAAATGTTCTGTTTTGACTTTATTTTCAAATAGATACATTTTCTGAGATTTCTAAGGTTGCTCAATTATTGCCATGAACAAATAATATGACAAAGGTGAATAATTGAATTATTAGTCAAAGTTTTGAACAATTCCTTGTTTTTAAGTTTATCTTGAATAAAATAGTGATTTTTCTCTTGCTGTTAAAACCTGACGTGAGTTAGGTTGCACAACATATGGATATAGATGATTTAATATACTCTTGATATTTCTGTCATAGTTCTGACATTGCATTTATATTACTCTGTAAAGTTTAGGAGGCTACATGCTGTCCTAATGCCCTCTCCCCTGCTCTTAGTCTTGGCTTTCATGTTAGCCAGAACCTAAAATCATCCATTGAACTGGGAAGGTAAGGTTGTTCTTACTCTCCAGGGGCCAGTAACCCATCTTTTCTCATAGCAGTGATCTTCTCTTTGGAAGTTTGGAACTTTCTCTTTCATTTTTTTTTCTTATATAGTTCATAAATCAAATTATTCTCTGTCCCCTCAGGTAACTTCCTTATTTCTTAAGGAAAGGATCAG
Source organism: Mormoops blainvillei (assembly GCA_004026545.1). NCBI lineage: Eukaryota > Metazoa > Chordata > Mammalia > Chiroptera > Mormoopidae > Mormoops > Mormoops blainvillei. The sequence goes on from PVJD01007458.1 coordinate 28,747, forward strand.
AGAGTCTCCTAAGCCTAGAAAATGACTGTTTCCACTACTGTAGTACCTTCCCTGCATCAGTGGTTTATCCTACACGAACATACTTGCATACTTGAATAAGTGCACCAAATATTAAGACAATGGCATCCCTGTCCCGCCTCTCCACACCGCCAACCTAAGAGTTTGCTTCAATTTCAGTGAGAGGTTACCCTTTGAAGGAAAAAGGAAGTCTGTTTTTCTCTGACTTTTCAATCAGTTGTTTTTATGGAAGAGATATTTTTCTTCCAGGGGATTTGATACTGAAAGAATTCACTACAGCTTTAAGGGAAACTGAATTAAGACTAAGGATTGTTAATTATTAATAAAACTATCAGATACAAACAAGGTCTACTTTCACAATTCATTATCATATAGCAATTCAATTTTCACACTCATAACTTTTTAAACTTATTTTTATTCATGTTACCATCAATCTAGTTTTAGTCCCCGATACACTTTACCTAGACAATTGCAAACCGATATTTCTTCATCCGTTCCTCCCTCCACATTGTCTGGAGCTTCCCAGCGAGCAGAGCATGGATCAATAGAGAGATTGTGAGTACATAGACTTCTCAAGATAAGGAGAAATTTCCCACAATAAGAACTGCCTTTATAAAAATCCAGTTGACCATTTCTAGAGATATTCATATAGCTTGTTAAAAATGTTGCAAATGAAGTTTATATATTAGATGCTTGATTATTTAAAGACTTCCATTAAGATTTTATTACGTCCTATACTAATAATCTATCCTATCCTAGTATAATCACTGTATCATACAGATGTTGCCATGTAACAAACCATCTTAAAACTCAGTGGCTTTAACCTTATGAACCCACTGTTCTTGTCTGCACTCACTTACACATGTGTGGTCAACTGGACAGGAGCTAGTTCTCATGCCCGGGGGGGTCTGGCTATTCTAGGCAACAGACAGGATTTACTCGTCATCCAGCTGGCCAGGCCGAGCTTGTCCACATGGCAGTGACAAGATTCTAAAGGCACAAGAGGAAGCATACAGGGCCACTTGAAGCCAAAGCTGCTATTGACAGCCATCATGTTTGGAGCATTTTATTGCCTAAAACAAGTTATAAATTCAGCTCAGTCAAAAAACAAAACAAAACAAAAAAAAACAAACAAACAAAAACAAACCATAGAAATAGGGCCTGCCTGTTTATGGGAGGAATGAACTGAGGCCATTTTAAAATGGTCTAACATAATCATGTATACCTATAATTAAATATTCTTCAAGATTACATATTTTTCATAACTTGAAGAAAATAGTATGTTATTGCAAATATTCAACTTCGGTTACAATATATTTTCAGTACTTGGAATTATACTAAAAAAGCAATTGTGTGAAAATATGAGAATCTCATTTTTGGTATTTCCCAGTTAGCTCGGCTACAATATAAGGTACAGGGTGACTTACTTTCCAGGGGATAAAATGTTCTGAGATTTTTAAGCAAGAAAGGTATTTCTGAGTTGGAGTTGTCAGGGAAACTTTATGGAAAAGATGGCATTGAATTGGGACTTGAAGCTGGATTAGAATATTGATAAGTAGATATGAAAACGAAAAGGTAGGAAAGCAAGTAGAACAAAAATTTGAATAGCATCATAGCATCATGGGCAAGAGAATGTATTGGACAATAATGTGTCAGAATATATGAAGGAGAGAAGTGGAAGATGTTTTTATGGGAGGTAGGTAAGCCAGGTAAGTTCAAACTCTGAATACCTGACTAAAAATAACATATTTTTTCTTTATTTTTATATATTATTCAGAAGATTAATATACTTAATATCTTATTTCACTTGAGGTTATTATGCTAAGTGAAATAGGATATTAAATATATTAATCTTCTGAATAATATCTATAACTTTTAATACCTTTATCTTGTGGAAATGACTCAGGTGTTCTGAGAACATAGTTGCTAAACAACAGCTACTAGATGATGACAATGAGAGGGAAGAAGCTACAAATCTATTTTCACAATATTGTATATGGTTTTCATTAACCGGAGCAGATTAATTTGCCAAAAGTACAAGAAACTTAATTTTCAGAAAGACATTTGTCTTCAGAAGCAAGTGTACTCAGGCATAGCAGACATCTCTTTTGCTTTGAGTACTTTTATGTAACTCTGTCAACGATGATAAACATCACTGTAATTCCTGTTCATTATCTTGATGTTTAGACTCTAAGGTTCTAGGTAGGAAAGGCCAAAGGATGAGATTGGCAGAAACCGTCACTGCTCAGAATGCTCAGCATATAAATCTTTTCACAAAAGGTGACACTACTGCCACGTACACTTTACATATAAAGATGCCTCCTGGAAACAATACTTGAAATAGTTGTTCCCGAGTGACAGCTACAGAATCTCATGTCTCAGGAGATTCCCCAAGATTGATGATAAGATGCATTTATTTTGATCCAGTGTAGAAGTACCGAAGCTATAAAGTAGGAGCGAATGAAGCAATGGAATGCATGCAACAGAGTATTCTATCTGGGTCAGAGCTGAAACTCAGTTTTGACCAAGTGATGAAATCTGTGGAAACTCTCCCCAATGTATCTATTTGCCTCCGTTGATTTATACCGAGACTGAGGAGAGTACTTGGACAGTACTTGCAACTGGGCTTCAGACTTAGACATATGGGATGGTAGAATGGATTAGTGTAATCAAATTGATGGGCAGTGGAATTCAGGGGGGACAGTGGGATTCCTGTAAGAAGTCTTACCATAAGGGAACCAAGAGTCTGACATGGCACTTCAGCCTCTGTGATAAGACTAAGCATCAGGGGAAGGATTTCTGGTTACTGTGTTATGTTTTGAACTATCACACCTAGCTACTCTGGTTATATAAGTTACTTTTCAGGAGAAAAGGGGTATATGTGAGTTTTTGCTATTTCTTTGGGAACCAAACAAAACTTATAAGTGCTCCACCCTCAACATTGCCAACTGGATGTGAGCAGCTCAAAGGATTCAAATTACAGAAAAAATACTAAGTGAGGGCAAATAATATCTTCACTTCTTCCGTTTGATAATTGGGACCACAGGAGGGGAAATCCTACATAATTTCTGAACAAAAGATAGACAATAATGTGATAAAATGGTAAATACACAGAATTTGGGATTAGAAGGCCTAGTTAAGTCTTGACTACCACTTACTAGCTGGACAAGTCATTTAACTGTGAGTCATAATGCCTCACTTGAAAAATGCATATTATAACAAAGTAGCTCACAAGGTCATTTAGTGCATCTAAACTTTTTTCCCTAGTAGCTGCAAAAATAATAGTTTTATGATACATTGTAGAAAAATTAAAAACTTTGGTCATGTTGGCCAGACAGGTTTTGCACAACACAGGACTTTCAATTCTAAAAATGGCGAAGTCCTGAGGAATCCAAGGTTCGTTGGCCACCCTATGAGATCTGAGAGACCCTGGCCACCCCAGCTGGCCACTGAGAGTGTTTCTCTGGGAGGATTAGCATTTCTGTAACACAGGTAGCTCACTAGAAGCTCTCAGAGAATTAAATTAGACATTATATTACTGTCTATGCAGCTTTGCCTGTCTGGGCTTCTGCCTGAGAAAATGCATGGATCTAAGCTTGAAAAAGGAATTGCCTGCAACAGTTCCCTCTTTGGTGTACTTCATTAGACATGACTGCACTTGAAAATACAAGGGTCATATCTTAAAGAGAAAAAAAAAAGCAAGGAACAGAGAAGCCTTATGAGGTAGAATAGAGAGTCCATTTCTGAGCTGAATTGACAGTGAGAAGAATATTGGGTAAAACAGAAATCTGTTTCATTTCCTTTTTGAGGAAGCTGCAGTAAGCAGAAATTAGCATGGCTGCCTCTTTTTTTCCTGAAATCTTTGATGCTTGAGTGAAGATGTTGCAGATACTGACAAACTTTTTCCCTTTTAGTGTGTGTTAAAATATAGTTGTCTACTTTTAGTTGCTAGATATTAGCTTCATTATCTCAAATTAGATGAGCTTTTCCCTTCCTGTTACTGCAAGCCATGGCATTGTGGGTGGGGGTGGCAGTTATTTCATTATTTTTGGCAGGAAGGGCTAACTTCTTGGAGTCAAAGCTGAAACCAGACCTTACCACTACATAGAAACTTGATATTTTCTGCATCTCACCAGTAGACATCTCCCTAATGGAAACATGCCTGTCTTATTGTACTTTAGCTATTTCATGTTCACTTTTGTACAGGCTACAGTTGAATGTGTAGTAAAGATGCTGATACAATAATTTCCAAGTTTCCCTGGCATCCAAATTCTATTGAGAGCATGGAGCCAGGCAGAATAAAGAGTTAAAATCTGACACAATATAAATATCAGTGGATTTGAGTAGAGAGAAAAAATGTATAAGGGGAACTATATAATTTTATTTAAGGCCAAATCAACACAGTCAGTGAGGGTAAACCAAGAGAAAAGCATCCTTCATCCTCTTTTTTTATTAGAGGATGCAGAAGCAGGAGGTCATCTCTCTCCTGTGCATGTTCCATTTAGCAGAGAGGATTGTTGAGAGGACGAGACAGTCATGTGAATTATAAGGGACCATAGGAAACAGGAAACAAAGACCAGGTGGCCTTGTGCCCAAAATATATCTTAATGATTTCTTATTTATCTTCAGTAGTATTTACAACAGATACTACTTCTGACATGAAAAATGAGTTGGACATGGAATTAGTGTTTGATATTGGTAGATGAATAAGGTTCACAAGGAGGTATTACTGGGACATGGGGATTTTAAAGATAGACCACTGCTAGATCAGGAAGGGCCCTTGAATATCAGCTAAGAAGCATGGGGATTTTATTTGTTTCCTAACCCACTTTTCTAAGTCCAAAGGATGTGTTGGTTTACTATTATGGTAGTGGTGTACTAAAGAAAATACCAGAATCTAGTGAAGGCAGGAGAAGGGTCATGTGTACCTTCCTCATCCTTTAGATATTATTATATCACCTGCATATCCTGTTCTTCCTTGATGAAACACCGTTTTTAAGGCAATCAGGAGTCAGGGAAGACCTTTGAACAGTGAGTTAAAAAATTAAATCTCTTATTGAAGTTGTATATAATACATATTGGAAATGGGACAATTTGAAGACTTGGAATATTATCAACAAAAAGGGAGCAAAGGGACAGCTTTAGCAGAATAAATGATGACTTAAGCTCTAAGGATCTTCAGCTTGGGAAAATATATGAACTGGATAGTCAAATGGAAATCTCAGGTACGCTGCTAGGATAGAGGGATCAGAAGCCTAGGTTTAGTGACTAAAGAAACAAGATGTTGCTAAAGTCTCATAAAAATGTATGCTGCTTCCTTCTTCTCTATGTCAAGTAACGGAAAGTTAGGACACGCACTGTGTCATTGGGACTGTAATAAGTTGTTGTTTACCTCAGGATATCTTTGACTGACCTGTGTTGCAATACTAACTTATGAAGATCTAGTCATTCATCTTCTTTTTTGATATAGAAATGAAATTCATGAACTTTAAATCTGGTATAAGATTCTATTGTATGGATTTAAATTCTAGCTGAATAGTTATTCAGTAGTGTAACCACAGGCAAGTTTCCTAATTTCTCTCAAATTATTTTTTCATCAGTATGAGGGAATAGCTGCAATTTTCACCTCATTGCACTGCTATGAGTGTTAAATGAGTCTACATATGTCAACATTTTACACAATGTTTATAGCACATAGAAAACAAATGTCCATTATAAGCTGGACATTAATAATTGTTTCAAATATGCTTCAATCTATATATCTCTGATAGTCAGTTTAGATTTTAAAGATCGAACTATATTTTAATGAGAACTTAAGTGCTCACAACAATGAATACCCTTTGTAATGTAAAAAAAAAATCCCTGTATGTGCACACTCAGATTGGACTATGACACATCATTCTCAATGGGCCAAGGAAAACCCTTGCGAATGATGGGACAGCCCTACCATTATGCAAAGGAGCTCCGCTGGTCTACCATGCAATGGATTTCCCTAAGTAACTCTTTGACCCATATTTAATTTCAAGGTTATTTTATATAAATTGAATAATAAACAGAAAAATAAAATTGGCCAATTTGGGCACGGAGAGAATGGAAGTCTTAGGCTAGTATTAGTTATAAAGCTATGTCTTGCTGCCAGACACATGTGCTTAGTGGCATAAGGCTTCCTGAGGCCAATGACTTTGTCCAATGAGATGACCAGTTTAAGTATTTGTCAATTTGATAATATTTCAATGAATTGAGAGAATTAAAAATAACATTGCCACAACTTCTCTTGTTCCTTTGTAAGTGATATTACTTTATAAGTTCAGAGTTGTATTCCTTCCAATTTGGTGTTTATGTTTTCTTTTAGATTGAATACAGTAGGTCAATTATTTTACATTTGACTTCTTGCAAGCAATTTCATGTCTGTGTTGTAAAGGCGTTTGTGATTTTCCTGACGCACACATTTTCTGTTGGTGCTCCGAAATTCCCATTTTCGTGCTGCCTTGCTCTCTAGTTATTAGAAAGTTACAAGTGATGGAGTTATGCTATTGTTTATAAGTCTCTGTGGGTATAGGACTAGTGCCAACTATGCAAGATTTTTTTTTTTCAAATAACTACCTATAACTTCAAAAGGGCTAAGATGAGCCCAGGTACGTGACTAGAATATAGTCCTTGGTAAATTCATTTCAAAGATAGGGTCTTGTCCATTTGCCTGTTCGGTTCACCGTAGGGCTTATTTCTGTGATTGCAGAGTCTGCAGCCCCAACCTCCTTGGCTTGTGCCATTATGAAATTGTGACATACAAACCAAAAGGCATTCAGGACACATCACCTGGATGGGCCAGCCTTTGCAATTAGAGAGGGAACATTTGAGCTATTGTGGTCTCATGCTAGAAAATCTCCCGGAAAGGAGGTTTCAAAGCCTTTCTTCCTTTAAAATAAATTCTGATATTTCATCACCATCATTATCTGATGAAGATTCTTTTTGTCCAAACTACAGTCACGCTTTTAAATCCATTTATCTTATTACACATTTTGTCCTTTTATACCAGTTCCAGAAAATGACTTTCTCTGGCTTTTAGTGAGAAAGTTTTCCTGGGGTCTTTTGCCTCAGGAATCTCCCCCCACCTCCCTCCATTTCCTCCAATGCAACCCAGTTTACATTCTGGTTAACATACTTTTTAGTTCTTACTTAATTCTTTAGCTCTCTAGTCTCTTACAGAGCTGTGTTTTTACAAATTCTGAGTTTAAAATAGTTCCCTAAATAATCCCTTATTCAAACTCAACTAGAGTAAGCATGATGAAAGGTCCAACAGATATTGAATGATCCAAGGTCACTGTGTTTAACTTTATCTTTCACCCTGTGTTCCCTGAGCAGGTCAGCCATCATTTGATAAAGTCAAGTCGTGCCATATTTTAGTATTTTCTTCTTTTTCTCTTTTTCCCTGTGGTCAACAGGATAATGGCCTGGCAAAAATATCCACATCCTAATCCTTGAAACCCATGAATATTTTACCTTATATGGCAAAATGAAATTTGCTGATGTGATTATATTTTGGATTTTGAAATAGGGAAATTATCAGAACTGTAGGCAGCTTCTGCCTCCAGAAGCCGGAAAAGGAAAAGAAAAAGATTCTCCCCTAAAGCTACCAGAAGACACACAGTCCTACTGACACCTTGATTTTAGGACTTCTGATCAGAACTGTAAGATAATAAATTTGTGTTATTTTAAGCCACTAATCTTGTGGTACTTTATTATAGCAGCAAGAAGAAACTGATATACTATCCCTCTATTTTTTTCAATGAGTCAAAATCATCTTTAAACTCTGCCACCAAAGCACTGGTCATCTCCTGGAACACCCACTCTTGTTGGTTTCCTGTCTCCTACCCTCTACAGGGTTCTGTTTCTTATAGGCAGGGCCTCTTGTGCAAACTCACTACTTTTGCTTCATGAGCATTGAAATTGTGCCTATCATCAGTCTAGTCAACTGTCCATCTAGAATCTGTTAGGTGCTCAGTGCTGTGCTATGTGTTGTTTTAATGTTTCTTTTTTAAGAGGTCATAATCTCTTTTCTAATCATGAGTGGAGAAATAAACTTGGAGAGTAAAATTACTTGCAACCTGAAAAACCAGTTGTGTTTTCCATTAGCTGGCATAGAAAAACATTTGTTTTTCTACCTGGAGAATTATGTTCTAAAATGTAAATTTTAAGACCACTTTATTTTGAAACTTATTACTCATAAAGTTATTTACGGCTTTACAATGCCAGGAGGACAGTGCTAAACTAAAAAGCACGAAAACACGGGGCTAACATCTCCTAAATGGGAACTGGCATTATTAAGTGGACACAGCTTTTATTTTGTCAACTCAACAGGGCTTTCAGAACCACTGGCCTTCTTAAGGGGGCCACTTTCACTAATGACTACTTTGTGTGTGTGTGTGTGCGTGTGTGTGTGTGTGTGTGTGTGACCAAATTTGAAGTACAGTGACAAGTACTCTGGATTGCTGAAGACTGTTTTGGATTTACTTAGCAACCAATCTGGTTGCCACTGAAGGACTAGCAGCAATGAAAATTTTATGATTTTCAAGCAGAAAAAAATAGCAGGTACCTGTAGTTTGGAATGGTTTCACCATGATATTTTATAATTTGATGTTTTAACTAATAAGGTAAAATTTGTTTAGCTTTAGGTGTTTGTATATTTCATGTAATTATTAAAATATTCTTATTAAACAATGGAAAATATTTAAAAAAGAATAAATCAAAATCACTTGCAGAGCCCTACCATCCAGACATAACTACAGTGAACATTCTGGTGTGTGTGTGTGTGTGTGTGTGTGTGTGTGTGTGTGTGTAATTTAAAGTAAACCATACTCATTTCCAAATTTCAAGGAGTCCTAAAGGTGAAACAAAAAGCCCAAGTCCAATTCCCTTCATATTGTTCCAGAAATCCCCTGTCTTTCTTGCTCTCTGTGTGTGTATATGTATGTGTATATATGTATGTGTATATATATGTATGTGTATATATGTGTGTATATGTATATGATTTTTAACAAAAATGGAAATATATTTAGCATAATATTTAAAAATCTATTTTTTATTTAAATAGCTTTATTGAGATGGAATACACATACCATGCAATGCATTTCTTTGATGGGTACAATTCAGTGGTTTTTAGTATATTCACAGATATGGTACATTAGCACCACAAATATTGAACTTTCTTGTCACTTTGACATGAAACAGAAACTCTGGAGCCATTCGTTTCTCCCTTCACAGTCAGCCAAAATTCAAGTGTTGTGTTATTAAGTAAGCAAATGCATCTGATACATACACAACAGGTGGGATTACTGTAGCTAAGGGGAAAATGCCCCTGACATAAGGTCTGCCAATGCTCCTATCACGTTCTAAACTCACAGTCCCCTGGTCAGAAGAATTTTCCAGACTGGGAGATGTCTGGATTTCTGAGGGTGCTCCCAAGTAAGCAAGCACAAGTAGGCTTGAGCTGAGAAACAATGAGCGGGAAATGATCTATGGGGAGCAGTGGAAGAAAATGATGCACACAGTTGAGGCTGGCCCAGGTAGATGCCACCTGTTATAAACCTTCATGTTTCAGGACCACAGTGCGTAGGTCCAAAGACCCCTGCCTGGAACCTAACCGAAGCTCAGAGACAGAGAGGTTCTGGGAGCCCTGCCTCTTCGCTCCTAGTTACGGTGTGAGACAAGGGCAGCGCAGCCCTTTGGGGTCTTCTTCAGTTAAGACAGGGCTGCCAGAAATAGCGTCTTGTGGGCCTGTGTCCTCCTTAGCCAGTCCTTCAGTTCTTCCTAAGAAGAATTCCACAGTGGCAAAATCTGTTTTTATTTAAAGGTGTTAGTAAAAATAATAAATAATTGTTATAAGCAGATATTTAGAATATTTTTGGAAGAATGGAAAAAAGAATTTGTCCTAATTGTGTGATTGACATGTACTGGTATTTATTTCCCATTATTTCATTCAATTCTCACAGCTATATAGGTGGTTTTCATTATTGCCACTTTAAAGATGAGGAAATTGAGAGGTAGATATTAAGTCCAAGATCATATAGTGAGTAAATGATAGAACTGTGTTCTGATTTCAGCCCTGTCTTATCTCAGGTCTTTGGTATTATAGGTTTCTTTTCATGCCAATAAGTGTTTATAATTTTTATATAATGTTGCATAACAAAAAAATTATGTACCACAATTTAACCAAATTTTATTATTAGGTATTTAGCAAAGTAAACAGTGGGGACTGTCCTAAAAATGAAACTATATCAATGCAATGTCCTTTTTGGCATTTTTTTTGCTTTCGAAAGCAGTTATAGCATTAAATTGGAAATAAAGGTAGAGGAAAATCAAAGAAAAATTAAAAATATAATTATTATATGTGCGTATAGGATATATTTTTTGATAAGCTAAACATTTGGAAGGACATGAGTGAATTTCCAACACACAAGTTACGTGTTTATGCAATCAACAATGATCAGAAAGAAATCAATAAAAAGGATTAATTAAATGGAAAAATATTAAGGGTGGCTGGAACATTTATATCAGTTTGACCGACTGTTAATGTTAATTCAGAAGAAGGGTAAGTGTTACTGAGTCCTGCTGATGAAACTTTGCCACAGTTGGATAGGCTAAAGGCCCATCCAAACAGGCACAACATCAAAACAAATGGCAAGAGAGCTTTTGCAGGTAACCCAGCTCTTGAAGAAATAAAATGGCGTAGACTATTAAAGGGGGTGGGCATTTGCTTAAAAATTTCTTCAATATAGATGAAAATGGTCCTTTTAAAGAAGTCTGAGAGAATGTTTAGAAGATTATTCTGGTTAAACATCTTTGATGAATTAACTTACAAGATTATTTGGCGGAACCGCATTTACTAAGCTTAAATTTCTCCTGGTCATTTTGAAATCACACGCTAATGGAACTATGAACAGCTTTTCAGAACATAACCTCCTCCTAAGTATCAATTTTCTTTATGTAGAAAGACTATTGATTTTTTTTTTTTTTTTTTTTTTTTTTTAGTATTCTGCACAGTACTGGACACCTTACTAAGTTCTTGTCGATTCCAATAGTTATTCGAGTGACAACTGGGTGTTATATTAGGCATTCTCTTTAAATAATGGCATCCCATTGAACTTAGAATTAAAATTCAGTACACCTAACACAATCTGAAAGGCCCAGGCTACATCCCCAGTCTTATCTCATGCTCCTCTTTTCTTCCCTCACTGCGTTGCCTACCATCCTGGCCTGTTTTTTTTTTTTTCCCCCTCATATATGAGCATTGTACTTCACAGCATTAGGACTTTGAACTTGCTCTTCTTGTCTGGAGTACTGTTTGAACCTTTTCACTCCTCTTCACCAGCTCTGCCTGGTCCATGACTTAGATCTCTGCATACAGGACCCTTCCTGCAGGAAGCTTCCCCGCATATAGTTTATATTAGGTTCTCCTGTTCTGATTGCAGCCAGTGCTTTTTTTTTTTTTCAGAGAACAGTTCACAGTTTGTGAATCTGTATCTTTTATGCAATAATGTGTTTGATATCTATTTCCTCTCCCAAGGCTGTAAAGCTTCACATCATCAAGGATATCTTTTTTTTTTTTTAATCAGTCACTGGTGCATCTAGCACAGTGTGTATTATATAGTAGGAGGTCCATTAGTATTTCTTTAAAAATCAAATACTATCAAAATATGTTCCTGTTTCTTTAAGATAAGTTTTTGCTTTCACCTCGCTGTTTAGAAGGGAAAAAAGCTTGCCTCTAAAATTATATTCACGTCTGATAGTGATATAATAGATTTCCAATTGAGAAGCATTGGTAGCTGAGAAATACACAATGTGTTAATGGAATAGAGAACTCTTCTGATGATAGAATTTTCAGACATAGAATTACAGGGTTCTAAGGGGAGAAAAATGGGATAAATGATATCATTTAGCTCATAGACACATAGGTAACTATCAATTATTAATTTAACTAGTATAGAGGGAGTATAAATATGTACCATAAACGTAGATGATCTACATACTTGGGATTTCAAAAAATACTATTATTAATATATGCAGTACTGTGAGACTGCCAAGTTTTAATAGTGTAAACACATGGTAAGGATTTTTAAATTGCCTTATTTCTCTAAAATATTTTTCTGAGATACAACCATTTCATTTGAACAGGTTATAGGGTTTTATCTGTTATGCATCAGGCATGTTAAGCTCTCGGGATGTTGGGTGAGAAATTGTGTTCAAAAGATGCAATACCAAGCTAGAGAAAGTTCTGTGATTAATAATCCATGGGTGATCCCTTTTTACCAGGTATTTTTTTTAATATAACAACAAAAGTAGTAACTTTCCAGAATCTTCATTCTCTCACAAATATTTAATGAGTAAACGAGCCTAACCTTATGTAAAAAATCTGAGAGGATACTTGAAGAATGTATATCTAAAGGTATAAACTGCTTTGGTCAGAGTCTGAACAGGAGACAGATGGTGTAGCAAAACAGAACTGAGGTTTGCTTACGAAGGAACTCTTTCCACAGTATGGGTGTAGGAAAACCATGCAAATGGGCATATACATTATACACAGTAAAGCAAACTCATTTTAAGTGTACAGTTCAATGAGTTTCATCAAATGGACACGTGCTTATGTAACCAGCAACCCAATAAAAATTCAGAACATTTTCATCATTGTAAAAAATTCTCTCCTGTCCCTTTATAATCATCCTCTAATCCTAAACTGTGGGAAATCACTGAGCAACTTTTAACCAATAATGATTAATCATACCTGCTCTTGAATTTTATATAAATGGAGATACAATAAGTACTCTTTGATGCAAGCTTCTTTAGCTCACCATAATGTTGATTATATCTATAGTCATTCCTTGTTCATTACTGGGTAGTATTCCACTGTATGAATACACCATAGGTTATTAATCCTTGACTGAAACAAGCCTGAAATTTTTCTAGGTTTGGGGTTTTTTTTGTGGCTATTTTTAATAAAGCTTCTGTAAAGATTCTCATGCAAGTTTTAGTTTTGACAGTCTAATTTATATAACATTTTCTGCTTAGGACATTTTGGATCCTAAGAAATATTTCCCTACCCCGCAGTTATAAAGACTTTTTTCTATGTATCTGTTAAATTTATTATAGTTTTAACTTTCACGTTTATACCTCTGATCCATTTATATTTAATATTTGTATATGCTGTAAAGATAAAATTATTTTGTCCATATCCATACACAATTGTTCCAACATTATTTGTTGAAAATTCTAGAATTTCCCCATGAAATTACCTGGGTACTTTTGTTGAAAATAGGTTGATCTTATATTAGTGAATCAATTTCTAAATACTCTAGCCTGATCACTGATTTATTTGTATTTTTATGCCAATATCACACCACCACGATTTCTATAGGTTTATAGTGAGCCTTGAAAATCAGTAGTGTATTTCTCCAATTTTGTCCTTTTTTTAGCTACTTTAAGTTTTAAAATTTCCGTATGAATTCTTAAAAGTTCTACCAAAAAGGCCTGCTGGGATTATGATTGGTAGCATTAAATCTCTTGATCAATGGAGGGTTCATTGTTATCTTAAAAATATTAAGTGTTTTGATTCAAACATATGGGCTATCACTTTATTTATTTAGGTTTTATTCAGTTTCTCCCTGAACTTCGTTCACAGTGTACAGTTTTGGCAAGCATTTGTTGAATTCATCTCTAAGTATTTCATGGTTTTGGATGCTATTGCAAATTATAAAATTTTACTTTCCAAATTTTTGTTTCTCCGAATTAGAGATGGAATTTATTTTTGTAATATCAATCTCATATTCTGCAGTCTTGCTAAACACACTAATTTTTACTTTTGCAACTTGCTTAGGATTTTCTATGTAGACAACTTTGTTTGTCTACATATATAGTTTTACTACTTACTTTCTACATATGGGCTTTGTTTGTTTTTCTTTCCTTAATGCATTTAGTAGGAATCCCCGTACAAAGCAGAGTAGGAACGTTAGAATGCACATCCTTGCTGTGCCCCATTGTAAGGGGAGGCATTCAGGTTTTCAACCACTACACGTGTTAGTAGTAGATTTCTCATAGTTGCCCTTCGTTAAGTTCCTTTTATTTCTATGAGTTTTTTATCTTTAAATTTGTGTTAAATGCATTTGTGTCAAATGCATTTTCTGCATATGTTTAAGTTATCATGTGGGATTTTCCCTTTAATTCATTTATGTGGTGAATTAAATTGACTATCAAATATTGCATTGATTTTTCATTTCTAGGATAACCCCACTTGGTCATAATGTATTCTCCTATTTTTAAAAATCTACTGATGCCTTCCACTTGAATTCATAATAACATGTGAAGAATTTCTGTGTCTATGTTCATGAGGAAAATGCTCTAGTTTTCTTTTCCACTGATACCTTTGTTTGGATTTAGTATTAGGGTCTATCATCACAAAATACTTAGGAAATTTTCTGGAAAAGTTCGCATTAGGGTGGAATATTCTGCTCTTTAAATGTTTGATAGATGTCTCCAAGGAAGTCATGTGGGCTTGGAGTGTATGATATTTAGTTCATTGCAAGCTTTTAGAAAGAATTTTTTTTTTAATCCTTAAGTGCAGCAGTTATAGATGGTAAGTTACAAAAGTGGATACTTCTTGGAGTCTTGCCATGGAGTAAGGTGAATAAACACTCATTCTTGCTACTGTTTGGGAAACAGCACCTAACCATGGTGTCAAAATATGTGTTAGAAGGAGAAACATGGCTTTAGTGACACCAAGTAAAGTGTCTTTAAAGGGTCAATTTATACAGATGTCTAGGTCTGTGTGTGTGTCTCATATATATGTAAAATGTTATAACTCGTTACTGGTTTCTATGATTTCATGGTCTTGTTGTCATGTTATAAGGATCTTGATACTTCTGATATTCTCTTTCATGCTTATTCCAAAATGTTATTAAAATTACTGATAAGAGATATACAGCAATACTTATGAGAATTTTATCCTATTTTCTAGAAATAACATAAGGTGATGTTACATAGAACATGGGGAAATACTATATCTATTTCTGTGACCTTATTTTCGATATTTGGGTCATCATATTTTAAAAAATAAATAATGAAGAGGGAAGTAAATGATTGCAAGACAAAAGAGAATCGGCTTTTATGTCAATTATATCTCCAAGAATATGGATGTTTCTACCACTATTGAGCTGATTCGTTAATGTGTGTCATTTATTTGTGAAGAAATTATTCATTAAAAAAATCTTAATTTTTAATACATTTGCTGTTTTAATTCACATCAAAATACAGCAAATTGTTCAGTTCAGGTGTTATTTAACTATTAAAATCTCAACAATAACATAGAATAACATCAAGAAATAAAACTAAAACCTAAGCTTAAAACCAACTTGTACTTCCAACATACCAACTTTTTGTAACCAGTATAAATAATCTATGACTCTTAGTCTCAAATTATTAAACAAAGCAAAATGAGACCTGGACCATACATTAATTCCATAATTATTTTATGACCTTGCTCTTAAGGAGCTAAAAAACTAATAGCGGATATGGATTCATAAACAAATAATTATAATAATCAATAAAAGCTTTATTAGAAGACTGGCCTAAAAAAGGGAAAAGAGGGTCTACAAGGGGAAAGTGATAACAAAAGTGTGATCTCTTGAGCTCGGTAGGTGTGGAGGAATAAATAGGGATTGCCACACAGACTATAGGGGAAAAACTTTTAAAGGCAGGAACACAGATTTTCGAAGGCAATGAATTATCTACCTGCACAGTGAATCTAGGAAACTATAAGATTTTGAATATGGAGAAAATAAAGGTAGGTGAAATTGCACAAAGATAGGGTGGAGATGGAGGCAAATCTACATTGTGAAGAGTATGCCATGCTGAGGAGCATAGGTAGTGTTTGTTTCGTTTTTACAGAAAGCTTTAAAAATTCTTGTGGTATTTTAATTAGTAGAATTAACCATGTAGATCTGGGTTTTAAGAAAGTCAACTTGTGTATGGTATAAAATGAATTGTTTGCTTGTGAGAATGAAGAGAGGGAGACCAGTTAGGAGATTACTGTAAAAATCTAAATGAAAAACAAAGGTCTATACATGGAAGTAGCAGTGAGAATAAAGAGTAGATGATAAATTTTCTAGTTATTTAGGTGGTAAAATTTAAAGAACTTGAGACCAATTAGATATGTTGGAGGTACATGGCACTTAGATAGGGAGAGGCAGCCTAAGTTTAAATTTCACATGGCTTTGGTTGCAGAAAAGGAAGAAAACAATTAATACCTGTTTGGAAGAGTATCAACCACTACTGTCAAAATCAAATACCCTAGAATTCAGTGCATCACTCAAGGATGGCAGGTAAAAATAAGGATTTAAAAACAGAGATCCTTAAGGGTTTATAACAGTGGAGAAGACAGCTGGCCATCTACAGCTGTCAGCATATACCACATACTAGAATGCCTGCAGGGTATGTGATACCCTGTCACTAACACATCAGACCTGTGACACAAATATCATCACCCACATCTAAGAGGAACTTCTCAGGGAGATTACCTCCTCCAAATCATTCACTAGTAAGTAGCAGAAGCAAAATATGGACATTGCTGAAATCCATGTAACTTATAGGATTCAAAAAGGTAATATGATATCAGAATTTAGTGGAAGGAAAAACTGTGAAAGAAAGGATGCTTTGAGACCATCTGACTTGTTCTGTTGTCCATTTTCTATGAGTATAATTCATTACTCCAAACTGGATTTAGAATCTTATTAAGAAATCAGTAGTATAAACTGTAATTCTTAAAGGTTATCTTTACAGTCATAGGAACATTTGTAACATTTGCAACAGCATGATGTATATCAGGATTTATAAGGTGACTACATATCAGTTTTGAGACATTATCAACTAGTATGATTTATACATTATCATTCATAACAGACCATATTTATTCCAGAAAAGTTTTCAACTTAGTTACTATATTTTTAATCCTAAAATTGTGACTCCAAGTCTTAGAAATTCAGTTGCCCATCTTTGTTTAGTAATATGAATTATAGCAAGAGATTTAATACAGATTTCTTTACAGTAGTTTGAATCCTAAGTAATGTCAGCCTAGCCTCCAAATTTAAGATTTTATGTCATTTTCTATAATCTTACATTTCACTGCTAATAAACTTCCTACTGTTGTACACCTAAATTATTGAATGGAAGAAAATATATCTCTCTTTAGACTTTGGGATGGAACTTAAATTACTTTTAATCACCTCCTTCTCACAAGTATTCATTTTTATAAATTTGGCTGTATGGGGCTAGACATCACAGCTAGATAGTGCTGTGATTTTAAGGGAATTTAATTTTGCAGAATTGTTCTCCATTCTAAGATTTTATTCTTTAAGGTGAGCTTATATAGGGAAGTTCAGCTTCTGTAGGAACTGGATCACTGTATACAAATACATTTGAGACTCCTTTATTCTAGAAAGATGGAGTATGTAATTTTTAAAATTAAGCTACTTGGGACATTTATGTTTTTACACTGTGGGATGTGGAACATTAAGTTAACAGTGGAAAGACATGTTGTTAAAGCATGAATTACAGCTGATGTGAGGTGGAAGATCTAGGCTTTGCTGTCTAATACAGTGACCACTTGCCTCAAATAAATATCACACACTTGAAATGTGGGTAGTTCAAAGTGAGATGTGCAATAAGTATAAAACACATATTAGAGTTTAAATAATTGGTGAGAGAAAAATATATTGTTAATAATTTTATATTAACTATGTGTAAAATAATGTTTTGGATTTATTGGTTTAATAAAATATATTTTACTTTATTTAATATTCATACTAAATTATTTTTATTGGACAATGTTGAGGTCTAGAAATAAAGGCATTAACTTATGTTAAAGTCTGGTGAAATGCCTCTGTTCTGCCAAGTGGGTGTTACAGGTCAGATTTTAGTGATTTCTGGGAATGTAAAAATGTTGTAATCTTATCTTGCCAGTGACACTCTTTCCCTACTCCCCCTGAAATAAACACAACACAACTTCTAGTTAAAAGCTCAAACAAGGGAACATTGCTTATGCCCCAAGTGGACCGTAACAACAAAAACAACAATGATTAACATTTATAAAAGATTTTTGTTAGAGCTTGTAGTATATAATAGCATTTATTTAATCCTCACAATAACCCTATGAAAGAAGTACTATGAGTATGCCCATTTTATAGAGGAGCAAACTGAGGCACAGGTAAGTTAAATAAGTAGTCCAGGCTTATCAGGTAGTTAAGTGTCAGAACTGGGGATCTGAATCCAGGAAGTCTGACTTCAGAGTCCTGTCTCTTAACCACTATGCTGTTTTTGTTCTTGAAGTCGAGTCTGAAATTTTAGGGCTATACTATTCCCAGGTTTCTGGGAATTCAATGAGAAAGACTGGAGGAAATGTAGCCCTTGTTCCAGGAGGCTGGACCTAGCTGAATTAATCCAAGCTACATGGAAAAGAATTGAAGAGTTATTAGAATGTGGATTCTTGGCCTTTAGTACATGTTGACTATGCTCACTGGCACACATGGCCAAATGAAGTCTTAAATTCTAATCAATTTAATCAGATTAGCAACAGCTACACCCAGATGAAACAGTGACAGTTGGCTTAAAGAGGTGTGTAACAGAAGGAGTGAACCGCTGTGCTGAAAGGAGGCAAAAGGTCCCCTCTCCCTCCATTCTCTTTATTTCTCTTAATCTATTGGACTAAAACCTCAGTTTATATAGTTAGTTAGGGGGCCCAGCTCTCACATTTATGAGGCTATTCTCTTAATATGCACCCTGGCTCTACTAAATTCTAACTGCACCAGTGAGATGGGCTGTATTTAATTTCACCTCCTGGTTGTTCTGTATTCCAGACCAAAATTCACTCATAGCAGTAATCTCCAACTCTGTTGCTTGCCCTAATTAACCAGAGTATAACAATAAGGACTGGATGATAACCTAATCAAACTATGAAAAGTCCAGCAATATAAAAGTGCTTCACATTTGAGCTGTATAAACTCATTATTGAATTCTTTCTGAGAAACTAAAGTCAAATTATCCAACTTTCTCTGTAGAAACTGTAGTCTCCACATTATTAAAATTTTTTTTAATTTCCTATTTTTCCTTGTTTTGGTTACTTAATACTCAGTCTCAGAGGCTTGAGTGGAGTTTTGTTCCTTCTTCAGGATCAATAGCCAAGGATATTGTTCATTGGAATAGGTT
The DNA here is from genome assembly GCA_004026545.1 of Mormoops blainvillei. Taxonomy (NCBI): domain Eukaryota; kingdom Metazoa; phylum Chordata; class Mammalia; order Chiroptera; family Mormoopidae; genus Mormoops; species Mormoops blainvillei. The sequence continues at coordinate 48,010 of PVJD01007458.1, forward strand.
AGCTTCTTCATCATCTCCAGCATTTAGTTACCTGAGGACTCAGTCTATCCTGAGTCCCACTTGTCCAAACCACTAGTCAACAATGCACATAAGAAAATTATACTACTAGCACCTAACCCACACAATTCAAAACCCATTGTTTCCTCTGAAACAACAGCATTTCATGATCAAAATTATAGTCTCATGTTGCCTTTTGTAGTCATGAATAATTTGAGTGTACACACAAACAGAACAGTTAAAGAGTGGTGATAATATCTCGATGTCAATTTCACAAAGATGCCAATTGTCCAAAGTTCACAAACTCTGAATTTAAGTTTATTTAGAGAAAACCACATATACAATTAAACTTTGATTTTGCTAATTGCTGCTAAATTCTTTTGCCAGCCTCGAGCCTATTGACCTTGCACAGGTCTACTTACACTTCTTATTATTGATCCCAAGCTTGTGAAGAAGCGTAGTCTATTTCTTTATCTTTGCTCAGCTCTTTAGCTCCCCGGGGTCTTGGCTAACTAACCTTCATTACTTTAATGGGACCAAAAATATTTATTTTTTGCCATTCATTTTCTTGCTACAACGGAGACTATCTTTCTATGGAAAAGCAAACTATTCATCAGGCCTGGCTGAGAAACAGACAAAAGGGGGGGAAAATGTTCAAAACAAGCAGAAGGGGAGCGGAATCTGTGGCGGCCAATTGAGCATCAAGAGCACTCTCTTACTCGCCCTAGTAGTACCCCCCAAAAAAACAGACCGAAGGTCTGTAATTTTAAGGTGAGTCTCCCCTGGCGCCAAAAGAGTTCTCTTTCTCATGTACCTAATATCAGCTCTAGTCATAAATTGCTTAACTTAGAACCTGGTTTTATCAGACAAGTTGCTCTCAAAGGCTACTTCATCAACTAAGCTGTTCCAACTCCTTTATGATATTTAATTTTAAATGATATTTGATGGCATAATAGCTAGTAATGTTTGAAATTCTTAAACCCCGTCTCTCCATCAGCTTCTCTTTATGCGGAGTTCCAAGTTGCCAATGCACAGCATTACTTTCTTAGTACATAGACAGTGTTTGATGCCTTAATGTAGGATTCTCTACAAAAATGATATGGAGCGTGTAGCTTAAACTAGAGATAAGCCAAAGTGTATCTCAACCTCCTTGTAGAGTAAGAAGATAAATCTTGGAATCACATCATTATTTGTTGGTTTCAGCAGACAGTCAACTTGGGCCTTTAGAGTAAATAGAGGGTACTAGCACCAGCTGGGTAGAACTTGAGTCCACTAAACCACCAACTTTTATGGAGTAGAGATTGGAAAGGGGGCTGTGGAAGACAGAGAGGAAGAAGGTAAGGAAAAAGTAAAATAATTACCTGATTAAAAAAAGTAAAAAGGAAAAAGTAAAATAATTACTAGCCATGACCATGACGTGGAAGGTATATTTTAATGCAAAATGATCCTAGACTGTTATAAAAAAGCAACCTAACATCGTGAACTTGGCCAACCAAAATAAGGTTCTCTCCTCTTATGAAGAAATGAGGATGGAGTTGAACAGAAAGGAGGCCAGAGGAAAAGTGGTGCCTTTTTCCCCCCCAAATCCTGTCATGATCCAATAACCCTTACCATTTTGCAAGGAGATATACAGAAGCTGAGAGTAAGGATTGAGAAAATGGCATTGTGATTTGGCATCACTCCAACATTCAACCTCATGACTCGGGGACTCATATTATTAAATAGGCATATGAATCAGGTGGTGTAAGCTATAAACTAGCTATGAGCACGAAGGCCACACAATGTTCTACGTGAAGAGAATAATGAAAAACAAACTGAATCTTGACCATCACATAGTTTGTTTGAGAAGCACTACTGGAGAACATATTTTTAGTGTCTAAAATAATATCTGTCACATATAGTGTGTCTTTTACCCACTTCTTAGACAAATTTTCTGCACTTTACACTCAGTGTAGATATCCAGTCTTTTCTTTGCTTATGATTTTATATTATCCTTCTTTATTTCAACTTTATGAAATCATAGATTGAATTGTCCTGAAAAAAAATCTTTGAAGGAACAGGCAGTTCAACATTCCTTTTAAACCTACGATCATCAAAATTGTAGATTTTTAAAATTCTCTGTTAAGTTTTACGATGGATGTTTTCAATGATGTATAAGAAAGTGTTTCCCACGTTATAGCAGCAGCTCTAAATCACACTTACGAATCAGTGGCTTTCGGAAGGTAAGAGCCAGTTCTGGTGAAGGGTCTGGGGTTATTATCTTCCATCAAAGAAACTATCTGTCTTTTGACTTTGGTCATGTATTGTCCTTCTGCCTCAGTCTTTTTGAATTTCGAGATCTGGCTTACCTTGTCCCTGTAGCCTACCATCACCTTTTGTAATATCTCCTTTCATCCCTATTCGCCTTTTATTATACTGTTTCTACAAATATATACCAAATAATGGGGTTGAAACAATTGTTGAAGGACTTAAGCCCTTTATTAAAAAGTTTTTAAAGAGAAAATTGTAATTCTAATAACATATCCACACTAAAATCATGAGAGTGAAAAATAAGATATTTAAGCCTATCGAGCTATCTTCCATAAAAGTCTGACATTGAAGAATAGATTTAATATTACCAAATAGTACTTTAAAAGCACAAATATGATATGGGTTTAATATTTAAAAATGAAGATATCAGATCTAGAATTCAATTTTTGTTTTACCATGCAATCATGATTTCCACCTTGCTCTATAGAGCAAAAAAACGAATGGTTTATAAAAGATGTCCTACAGTGCTACAAAACAAGTATCAATGCTACTGATGAAAAACAATCAACAAGTTAAGATGGAGAGAGTATCATATTCTTTATCAAGCAAAGAACAGTAGAATTGAGACAGATATTACTAAACTGCCTTTAAACTGACCGGCTGGATATATGATTGGGTTGCCGAACTCTAACATCCTAAGTGAATATATTTCTCTAGTTATGGCCTAAAAGTCTGAAACCCTAAAATGGTTCAAAGGCAATCTAAAGGATGATCTTTAAAAAATCCACTATACTTAACACATTTTATGACATATTTTAGAATTGCACCATGCACATGGGTCAGGTTTAACACAGTTTAAGAAAAATGACTCTGTACAGGTACTATTCTATACAATAGTGATACTACTGGCCCTACCATCAATTATAACAAAAAATAATAGTTATTCTAACAGTTACCAGAGATACTATATGTGTAGACTGGGATGATGACTGTGTTAATCCATTGAGTTCTCCCTTAACACCTGATAAAGTCCTTTACAATTCAGGATCTCATAAGCACTCACACATTAACCCAGCCAATGACTAATCTCAAGCCATGACTGTGTGGAAGTGATTAACCGTCCCCACTCTACATCCTTAGAGAAGGAAAGGGAGGCTGCATCTAGGAAAATAAATCAGAACTTTTATGTTAACTTGCATACAATGTGCACATATAACAAAAAATTAGACACATGAATAGGCAGGAAAGTGTGACCAACAATCACAAGAAGTAAACAAAAAAAACAGATAAATAATCCAATATTGGATTTAGTAGTTATAGACTTTAAAATAACTATTATTGATATATTAAAGAATAGAAGGTACACTAAATATGTGAGTAGATAGAAAATTTCACCAGAGAATTAAAATATAAAAGTTGACATCCAGAGCTATACAACATAATATACAGTATTAAGAACTCATTGGATGGATTTAACAAGTGAAGAGAGATTGAGAAGTTACTACAAATTTACTTAAAGATAAGCCCATTAAAAATGTCTAAATGAAACTCTGAGAGAAATGAATAATTAAAGAAATGAGGAAAACCTTAAGAAAGAATATGAGCTTTCATGAGAAGTTCAAATATATGTGCAATTGGAATCCCAGGAGAGGAGAGAGACATTGAATAGGTGGAAAATTAATATTTAAAAATAAAATAACCACAGATTCTCCAAAAAAGATTAATGGCATCAAATCACAGATTGAAAAATCCAACAGAGACAAAGCAGGATAAATAAAAAGAAAATCTCACCAAGGTAATACATTTATAGTCCAGTTGTTGGATACCAAAGAAAAGGATAAAATCTCAGATTTTATATATTATATATATATTTTTAAATATATATAGTTAAGTATTTTAGGCATGTTAAACAAGCAATAAGAGTCACAGCTGATTTTTCAACAAACTATGGAAGCTAGAGAATAAAATGACACCTTTAATTGCTAAAAATTTTTTAAAAGTCAACTTAGAATTTTTTTTGTCTAACAGTATAACCAGAGAGAATAATTCTTTAACAAAACTTAAAGAATTCAGCAGCATATCTTTACTACAAGAAATACTAAAAGTTCTTTAGGTTGAAGAAAAATAATTCCAAGGAGAAGCATGAAACATTAGGAAAGCCTGAAGACGGCCAGAAAGGAAAATATGTATGTAGTTATGAAATACTACTGACTATATAAGGTAAACAAAATGTCACATGTGGTCTGTAGCATATGTAGCAATAAAATAAATGCCCACAATATGTTGTAAGTGGAGTTAAACTATTATGTTCCATTCAGTGTTCAGGGAGCAATAAACATGCTGATATGAGGTTGACTTTAATAAGCAAGGATGCAGTTTTAATATCTAGAGTAACCAGGGTAATGAAATAATGCATAAAAAGAAAATAAATTAAAAAGGAATAATAAAAAAAAATTTGACTCACCAAAAGAAGGAAAGAAAGGTGAGATAAAGGATCAGAAAGATGTGGCAATGAATACAAAATATTAATATATAGTTTTTTTATAAATATATTATTTAAACTTACAAAGTTGATTTAAAGAAAAATATTAAATAAAATGATACTGATTGTACATAGAGGATAGAAATTTGGAAAACACTACCACTAAATATTATAGGGGAGTAGAAAAAATACTTTCTTAATTTAGACAACTGGATGTGATACTGGCTACGCTACCAACTATCTTTATAACCAATGGTCTTGGCAAAACAAGATCATTTTAAAAGTTTTAATACATATGCAATTCTTTAATCATTTTTCTGAGGAATTTGAGTACTATTATTTGCCTTGCCTGAATATTTATATATGTAATGACAAGGTTTTTAAGGATCAATATATTGCTTGTTTGTGCTCAACTTAATCTCATGTTGTCCTGTCCTGTAACATGCTATACAAGCTGGTAGCCTAGGAGCCATAGGCTATACCATGTGATCTAGGTGTAGGGTGGAGTGGGCTGTACCATCTAGGTTTGTGTAAGTGTACTCTGTGATTTTCACACAAAGATGAAATCGCCTAACAATGCATTTCTCAGAACGTGTCCCAGCCTTTAAGTAGCACATGACTGCACTAAAATATTTTCTCCTCAATTATACAGCATATTTTGGGATTCCAAAAACAAATTTGTCTTGACTTTATATCACACAATATAACTTTCTCAAGCTGAATAATTTGTTATAATTTTTATAACAAAATAAATTCATACTATTGTACTAAAAAAATTACAACTGTGGGTTGGTAGTAAGCATGAATCAATACTATCTCCATATAAGAACAACTTAATACCTTTAGGCTTTTTGGAGAAAACCTCTGTAATGTGGTTGAGAAAAAAGAGTGGATCTTTGACTTAAAAATTAATTAATATATATTGCCCTTAATCCACCAAAATATTATGATCTGTAACACACACACACATAAGAAACCCACCAGAGTTGATATCATTTTTACACATATAAAGTGGACCTGGTATTTATGTACTTATATAAAGTATTTATGAAAATGGGTACATATTTATTTCTGAGAGTAGTTTCCAAATTAAAGCAAATTTCTAAATGTCTCCTCAGTCTCTGTTTCTCTCCATCACTATCCCCTGCTCTGACCCAGATTTCCACCACATTCTGAGTGGCTTGCCTATGTTTATTTTTGCCCCATGCCCAGATGTTCTCCCTACCATAGCCAGAGCTGGCTATATCAGAATGGAATTGTAGACAGGCCATGTCATCCTACTGCTTCAAATTCCGTAATGACTTTCCATGGATGTTAAAATAACTATCAAAAGCATCCATAAAATGGCCTGACACTTCCACATAACTCTATCATCCTGCTCTTTGCATTTCAGTTACACTGAGTTTTCAGCTTCTAAAATGTGTCTAGCTCTCTCGACCAGTGGTCCTTTGTCCTGATACCTTCCCTGCCCAGAATAGTTTACCTATTATTTTCTTTACATAGTTAATTCCTATTCATCCATCAAATCCAGTCAGTGTGTCCTCAAGAAAAGCCTTTGTTGACATCTTTGACCATACGATTTACTTTTATAAGTTATCACACCACAGTGTACATCTCTTATATGTCACTCAGCCAGCTATGTACTTACACCTCTTCAGTATAATAATTTGATCCTTGTCTTCTCTCTCCTCTAGACGAGGGCCACCAGGACCCAGATTGTATGTTTTCGCTTACTGTCAGGTCCCCAGTATCTACTTGAGTGTCCCTGGTACATAGCAGCACTTAATAAACAATGTGTAATCTTCTGACAACTCAGTAGAAAGTCATTACATAGCACCCAGTAAACAATATTGAATCTTTTTACATCATTTAAACTAAGTAGAAATGCATTACAATTGAAGTTTATTGCAATAGAATAAGAAGGCTTAAATTGACCTTGTTTTGGATAAACCCAAATTTGTCAATTTTCCAGTTGTGATATATATAAAAGTAAAATACTTGAACTTTTATCTTACTCATGTTCTGGAAACAGATAAATAATAATTATTAAAAGAAGAGATTTTTACTTATCATTGTGACCATATATATAATTTTAAAAGAATAATTTGATAAAAAAGATTTATGATGGATTACAGCAAACTATATTTTAATTCATTATGTGATTGGTATTTGCTGAGCAATTTGCAAATATTAGTTTAATCCTCCTCTGTGCAACTGTGAATGGGATTCAAATTCAGTTTGCCTGACTCCAGAGGCTAAGCTCTTAATTATGCTACTGCCTTGCTGTAACAATTATATGTATATTACATTAACTATCATTTGTTAATCATCTGTTATGTGCCAGTGCTCTGCTAAGGGCTTTATATATATAATCTCACTTGAACCTCATTGCTAGGTTTTCCCTATCTATTAGATACCCTCTTCGAGTATTTTCATGTTTAAGAAATTTAGAATTTATTATCACAAATAGGGAAAATCAGTAATGCTTAACTATTTATTATCTTTACTAAATAGCTGCTTTTTCTCAGGAAGCGATGCCAGCTCACTGTTTTATAGTTTACAAATTCTCTAGCAACAGTGCATATACCTACATAACACTCATTTGATAAAACGTCATTAAAGAGCAGGACTATTTGTCATTTGAAAGTTGATTTTGGCTAAATGATATTCCAAAACATTAATTAGTAGAAAAGTTAGAGATCTCTACATCACTAAAATATAACCAGAATATCAGGGGTATCCTATTGGATAGTATGAGTACTGGTCATCTGTTCTTTAGGTACAAGAAGCTCATTTTCCTTGTTCTACAACTCAGTGTCTGGAATCAGGATAGAATGGGTAAAAGTTACACTGGAGATTCTCTCTTCTCCTAATCCAGAAAATAAACATTCTTTCAGCATGCAAAGGAAAAGTAAGTTGGAGGATGTGGGTGTTCAAACTGCCAGTTCATATTTATTTAGAATTTCTTTCCTTAAAACAGGAACTCTTTGATGTTACCATTTTTAAAAATTCAATTTATTTTAGTAGAACTTTCAAGAAAAACAGTACCTTCATTGCACTAGTTGCCCACTGAATCTTTTATAAGTATTAGGAAAATGGACTCCGTAAGTAGTAACTACTTCAACTGAAGTTATTAGGAAATTTTAAGAGTATATTAGGATGTGGAGCTATGTCAACAGACAGATGAAGAAGGTATCAGAGGCAACTTTCTAGGTATTCTGGGCAAATAGGAGCAAGGTCAGTAAGGGAAAAATCAAATTATTCAACTCAAGGACTTTCCTGGTCATGAGTCAATATTAGTTACAGAAAAATTTACAAGGCCATGTGCAGATCGTATTTTCAGTGCCATCCACTGAAAACTTGCCACAGCATTTGATGCCTCCAGGAACTCAGTTCGGTAAAGTAAAAAAAAAAAAAAAAAAAAAAATCTCATTTTGGAAGGAATAATACTGTAAAGATAACACTGACTTAGATAATTTGGAATAAAAATGTATTTAAATGTTATGTAACACTTCAGATACATGGTGTTCTTCTTAGTTAATGTCTTTGCATTTGTAAGAAGACTTTGGGGCCAGACCTGATTCTACAAAGCTCTATGAAAATGTCCAGTTTGGCAATGCGTTACTTGTGAGGGTTATAGGATAATGTGAAGGTCAGCAAACTGTCTAATATTCTGGTCTCTGCAGGTGGCTAAAACAACTACATTTTTGAATCTATAGCTATCTCTATACCTAGCTATATCTATAGAAAAAGAGGTATTTAACAATATGATTAGTGTCCATATAACCATATGATTGGTGTCCTTATAAAAGAGACCCCTAAGAGAGCATTTACCATGTAAAGTTACAGAAAAAGGTGGCTGTCTGTAAACCCAATATCTGCTGGTGCCTTGATTTTAGACTTCCCAGCCTTCAGAACTGTAAGGAATAAATTTCTGTTGTTTTATAAGCCACCCAGCCTATGATAGTTTAATGTAGCAGTCCAGAGCTCAGTAAGCCGCTTCCATTCTTTTATGATAAACTGCTGCATGAGAAAGTGGCAGAATCAAGACTCAAAACCAAGACCTACTAACTTGAAAGTTATTGTTTTAAAAAATAGACCCTGACCAGGTCACTAGGTTGATTGGTTGGTTGGGGCATCGTCCTCTCCACCAAACCAGCTTCTATACCTATTTGGGGCATGTCCTGGAGGCTGTCAGTTGACATTCTTCTGTCACATCAATGTCTGTCTGTCTCTCTCCTTCTTTCTCTCTCTTTTTCCCTCTGTCCCTCCCCACTCCCTTCTCCTCTCTCTAAAATCAATAAACATATCCTTGGGTGAGGATTTTTAAAAAGTTTTTTTAAAAAATAGGCAATGCATACAGGTGGGGCAAAAGTAGCTTTGCAGTTATTTGTATGGAAAATAATACAATAATTAAATAATAATACAGAAATAAGCTGTGTTTCACATACCCACAACTATAAACCTACTTTTGCCCCACCCTGTATATGCAAAAATTTAAAAGGCAGCAAAAGTACATCGTGATAAATAATTCTCCCACCCCCCTACCTTTAACTACCTGTTCATTTTCCTTAAAGAAAACCACTGCTAGCTATTCACTTACGTATCTTTGTAGTGACGGTCTACTCACTACAAGCATGTTTACATAAGTATGTGAAAAATATTGTAGAATGCTATATACAAGTATACTATTTTGTGTGTTTTTCTAACTTTACACATCATAGAGGTTCTTAATTTTCTGGAAGGTAAGTAGTACTTCATTGTAAAATGTATCATGGCATCCGTGAAGAACATTTAGGTGTTTTCCAGTCTTATTTTATTACTAGTAATGCTACAAAGGCTATGGTTTTTACATATACCATAGTAATTTCATTCTAGGTACATCTTGCTAGGCACATATAATAGAGTTGAATTCTGCTTTTTGACCTAATGTGATCATATTTAAACTATTTACCCTTATTAATATAACAGTCTTAACAGTTCTATCATTTTTTATTTTATGAGTTCCATCTTTATAACTTATGGTTTCTTTTATTTTGTAGTATGTCTATAGTAGTATATATATTTATATGTGGGTGATATATATAAACATTTATACTTATAAAAATGTTTATACTCATTGTTGTGTTCCCATGACATTTAAAAGATTTAATGTTCCCTCCTATTCATTTTGCCGTAGCTTCTCCAGTTCTTGGTTAGTCAAAATTCATCCTTGCTACTATTTCCATAAAGGGCTTATGTAACTGTATTCCCTGAATTCTCAACATTTAAAAAATGTTTGCTTATTGTCTTTATATTGCACAATAATTTAACTGGTTTACTAATCAGAGCTCAATGCAGGAAATAAAAGCCACTATATTTTATAATGTCTTCAGAAATGCCTTACAGAACAATACAGAACTCATCCAACAGCAAAGCTATTACCTCTGAGGCAACTACTGAAAATGTTGAATTTGATCCATAAACCCAATGCTATAATTCAGAGTTTAGGAAACCAGAATTAACAAGTTGCTGCTGCTGCTACCATCATCACGCCTGCCTTTGAACCTAGAAACCTGGAGAGCAAAATATGGAATGTTGCTGCAGGAAAACCTAATACCACACTTGGAAAAGGAGGCAGAAAGATGAACTCTGCAGCCCCTCTGCCTTCCAAGTCTCACTTGAATGCATTTATTTGGTGGATCTTAATTTGAAATGATAGTTGTATCTGTAAGCAAGTCTGAGAAGCAGAGTTTTTTGTTTTGTCTTGTTTTGTTTTGTTTGTTTTTTTTAACCTTTCCTCATCTATAATCCTGGAATACATATTAAAAGTAAGATGGTATGGAGGTTAAGTTTACCAGCTCTCCAGAACCCAAGGACTGGGCAAAGAAATTAGGTCATTGTTTTCCTTTTCTTGAGGATTTCATAAGCATTTCTACATTCAGAATGTATAAAGGAACTTAAGGATAATTCCTTTTCCCCCTTTATTGGTATTTTAATATCTTTGCTTAACTTACTACTAGTTCAGTAATTTTAATAAGATATACCTTGATTTTGATCATTCTGAGTCTTTTTATTTTATTCTGGAACATAATATATCTTTGACATGTTTTTAAACCTTCATTTATTCCTGGGGTGTTACATTGGCTTGACCAAAAAGTCCATTTGTTTTTTCCCATAAGATGGCTCTAGTAGCACTTAGTTAACTTCATTCGAAACAATTTTGTTAGATTGTATTCTGACAGCTGTCATATCAGCATGCATTTTTAAAAACATCAAAATTGGTGAATTTTTGTGTAGCCATTTTAATATTAAAGATGGAAGAAAATATGCAACATTTCTGGCATATTATGCTTTATTATTTCAAGATAGGTAAAAACACAACTGAAACATAAAAGAAAGATTTGTGCAGTGTTTGGAGAAGGTGCTGTGACTGATCAAACATGTCAATAGTTGTTTGGGAGCTTTTGTGCTGGAGATTTTTCACTGGACGATGCTCCATGGCCAGGTAGACCAGTTGGGTTGATAGCGATCAAATCAAGACATTGAGAACAATCAATGTTCTACCGTGGGAGAGAAAGCCAACATACTCAAAATATCCAAATCAATAAAGTTATTGGTGAAAATGAAAAACATGTCTTTTATTTTACAGAAAAAACCATACAGACTTTTGGCCAACTTAACAATTTATCTTAAATATATTATTACTATTATTATTATTCTAGTTCTTTACCTTTTGAGCATTAAATATGCATAGATGGAATCTCTTTTTGTTGACTTCCATTTCTACATTTTATTTGTAATTCCTTTTGATGTTGAATTTATTTTCACCATAATTTGCTCACTTTTCTTAATCCTACCCTTGTCTCTTTCTGTATTTTCAGTAGTGTCTGTTTCCTTTTTTAATTCCAGTTCTTCATTTCTATTTTGTTTTCCTTTGCTTCTTTTCTCCTTTAGCTCTAATTATTTATCTCAGGATGCTATTTCACAATGTATTCTCTGAGCTTCTGTGTATTTCCTGTGCAATCTTGCTTTTCAGAGGGAATTGTTTCATTATATTTCTTGAATTATTTCTTGAATACAAAATAATGCACTTGTCACAGTTTTCATTTCATCAAGGGAAATTTTTTATGTCTTGGTAGCATTCTTTCTTGTCACTTGTTTTTCTGTTCCTTTTTACCTTTACTTTTGTGGTGTCTTTGTGTTGATCTTGTGTTAGTTTTGCTCTACTGTTATTATTGTTTTTATTATTATTATTATTATTATTATTATTATTATTATTCAGTTATTTTAAAAAGAAATGAGTTCTCTTGAATCATCTATGGATAGAGGAGTGTACCAGGCAAAAATAGCTTCTCCATGATTCACAACGTACCTGATGACACAGGGCTGTGTATTGATAAATTCTTTTTGCTTTTACCTCTCTCCAGGCAACTGAGATTCACAGCTGCCAGACTGATCACATTTCATTCCTCAAATTATAATGTCTGGATAACTCCTCTTTTACTGTCTCTCTCTTGATTCACTTTGCCATCATACAGTGTCCAGGGCCCATCTTTTTCGCCATTATAAAGGATTATTGGCTTTATTGCTCAGAGTGGGGCACCTAATTTTGATCATTGTGTTTGGTCAGTTTCACTTGAGAGCCGTAGCCATCTGACTGTTCTCTCATCTTCTCCCTGTACCTTATTCGACCTTCACTGTATTTGGCAGCCCTTTCCCTTATACTATGGTTTGAATTACAGCCATCTCCTGGTTTTATCTAAGATCAAATTTGCTTCTCTTTATCTATCTCATTAATTTCAGATGAAAAGAGAAAGGGGGAAGTGCTATTTCTTTTCTATTTCTTTTCCATTAGAAAACTAAGCAGCTAAAATTTCGTACCCTCAATTACTCGGCTACACTACTGCACTACATTATCAGGGCCCCACTATTATTTTTCTAAATAATCTATCATGTCAGATCCATGATCATTACCAACTAGAGCTCTGGGTATTTGCAAAGTTATTTTCTTTTACTTTATAAAGTACTAGGTGAGGTGATATTTAACATGTGGCAAACAAGAAAAAAATTAAAGACTTGAACTTTTAGAAACAATTTCTTTTTAAAGTTCTGATTACAGTCTTCATGTGTCTCCCAGGAATCAGGAATTTGGTTTCAGTCACCGCTGGTCACTAATGATGACCCCATGACTCCCTTCTCCAAGAATCCTGAGTACACAGGGCACAATTTCCTACCATTTTCCAGTACATGTTGATACCTCCTCACTGAAGAAACAATTCCTCTCTTTCAAAGTCTAACACTTTTTACGTTTCTTTCCTGGAGCCCATCACTTCCCACCCCTTTCCTTTCCTCTCTCCCTCTTCTTCATTCACTTCTATCCTGGGCTCCCATCTATGTTGCGGCACCATCAACCTTGCTCCTTTTCAGTTTCTCCTCTTGTCCCACTTACCAGAAAACCTCTCACTCAGATTCTCTGGTTCTTCAAGCGACTCTACCATTTCCGTTTTACCCTTTACAAATGAATGAACCGAGCTAGGCAGTCTACTGGGATCTATCATTATCACCCTGTTACTGATAAGGGGACCACGGCAGTACAGAGCAAAGTGACCTAGCCTCACTTTAATATTAGGCCTTCTCTTCAGGGACATTAATCTTTCTGTGACGATTTCACTATCACCTGTATAACACCGATTCCAAAGTGTACATATCTGGGCTTGATTTTTCATTTCCACTTAGGCCCCCTTTGTTTTTAATGAATTAAAAATGAGTTTATTCTACAAATGAAAAATTAAATATTTAATAAAAATGTTTTCTTCACTTTATTTCCATATGCATGGAATAATAATAATAATTATTATTATTTATAAATTAAATGTATTGGAATGACATTGGTTAATAAAGTTATATAGGTTTCTAGTATACAATTCTGTGATATATCATCTGTATATTGTATTATGTGCCCACCACCCAAAGTCAAATCTTCTTCAGAAAATAATTTTTGACAGTTACACCCTATCCGTTGCAACCCCACTTACCTGCTTCCTAAGGGATCCATGTTAGTACTACTAAATGCTTCTATCTTTTCTCCCTGACAATATAAATTCTTTGAGTAGTCTTTCTTCATTTAAATTCAGCTTAATAAAGCAATTCATCATGGATTTCTGCTATCCATTCTATTTTTAAACTCTTCCAAATCTAATCATATTTTCACATAACTGCTATGTCTTTGTAAACAATGTATCAAATAACTCCCTTGCTTAGAAGCTATTGCAGCTCGCTATTGATTATTGGAGAATATTCTTTAATTCTCCCATTCAACAAGTGGTTATTACGTCCTGTGATCTTTCAGGCACCATTGTAGGCTCTTGTGGAGCTGACACAGACAAGACAAACAAGATCCCTTATGGAACTTGAATTCTAATTTATAAACATAAACAAACTAGGAATTATCAGATAATGTTAAGTGATTTGAAGGAAAAGAAACAAGACAGTTTGCTAGAGAGTACCGAGGTAGCTTTTTGGATGTTTTTCAAGATAACATTTGAATTAATGCCTTGATAATGAGGCCTGAAGACAAAAATGCTTTATTTAGCAAAGGGAACAAGGGTGAGATGGAGCCTAGCCAAATAGCTGAATGGAAAGCACAGTTCAAATACAGTAAACTGGGAGGAGGAGGAGTGGTTGAATATGAGTTTGGTGTGAGGCAAAGGCCAGGACTCCGAGGACCAGGGGGACCTTCATACAGGGTGTGGCCTTTATTTGATATTTAGTGGGAAACAATGAAGGGATTTTAATTAGGGAATCTGACATGCGTGTGTAGAGGTCACTCTGGCAGTTCCGTGTTGACCAGAAAGGAGACTATGCAATAACCCAGACTAGAGAGAATGATGGTTTAGTCTGGAGCAGTGATGGGTATAGTTGATTATATTTTTAAGTTCCTTTAAGGTCTTTAGTCAAATGATTGCCTGCTTATGATAATGATAACATCTTCAATTTATCTGACTGTTTAAAAAAATTTTCAAAATTCTTGGACATTTTGTGACAATTATTAATCTGTAATTTAATTATGTAATATTTTTAGCGTTAAATAAAAAGCTTTAAAATTGAAGCTTTTAGATTAATATTTGTAATGAAGACTGAAGCTTTAACATACTTCTCTACATTGACATCTAACAATTTGATAATGTTGCTTGATTCTGTAGATTAAAAGTGATGCAAATCTTCCTGAAATCCAAATTGCTTCAAAGCTAGTCTGTGAAATTTAAATGTACAGTCTGGGTAGAATGCCACCAGGTGCATTTACCACCCTATCGGGAGTCCAGTGTAGGGCGCAGAGGTGAAATGGAGCGGGATGCTGTCTAGAAACAGAAGACACTCATATACTCCCACATGCTGGACAAGAAACATTTCCTGCTTAGTGAGCCCTAAATCAGCCATGCAGGTCTGCTTGTCCCCACAGGCACAGCTGAGTGGGGCTCTGCTCTTGAGGTTATGTACAAAGATATAAAAAATAAATATATTTTTAAAAAAACATTAACACTAAACAGGTTTATTGAGAAAAAGGATCCAAGAAGAAACCACTCAAAAATCTTTAATAAACACAAATAGGAAATTATGATAGAATCCATTAAGCTCCTCCATGTCATTTGTCATACTTAATATAAAATTACATTTTCCTATTATTTCATGAGCATATTGAATTTAGTTAGCCTTTCAGGATGAGGGAGTTTCGTGTGTTTGCATTTATAGTTTTTTTGTGCTTCCTCAAAATCTCTAATATTACACATATAAGGAAGGTAATATTTTAATCTTGATTTCCCAGGGGGTAACTACTCCATAAATAGGGGGAAAAAGCCTTTGACCACAGTAGAAGGTAGGTTTGTGTCATACATCACTGTCTCAGTATAATTCTGGCTGGGAGACTAGTTATTTGATAATTTAATAATGCAAATGCCACCTTTTAAAGTTACCATTCCATCGTGGCTCTGATATGAAACCAACATAAAATCAATGACAGTGGTTTTGAAGAGAGCCATGAATATGCCAGCCTTTCCTTTATTTGTTCAGTAAGTAACTGAAACAAACTGCTAAGCGGCCAGCTGCACTTTTTGACCACAGAGGTAAAGTTGTGTGAAGGGGAGAGAAGCAGCCCCTTGTGTACCACAGATGGACCAATAAATACGAGCATTAATATCAGAAAGGTTCATAGGTACAAAGCAGGTCAAACTTCATGTAATCCAAACTACTGTGAAAATCCTCAACTTGCTCTTCAGTCTCCGCACTCTTAATGAACCAGTCTCATTACCATCCTATTTGTACTTTCTTTTCAGTGTTGTTTTAAGTGACAGAGTATGAGAAGGTTTCAGGGAAGTAAAACCAAAGGAAATAGTGCTGATGGCTGCAGAGGGAGCATCTCATTGCTGTTGATAGACTTGTTCAAATTAACTTGTTGTTTTATTATACATTATAGCCGAATTAATTTAACATAAGCAACAAAGCTTGCAGTACCAGAGTTGCATCTTATTTTGTCCTTACTGCCACCTGGCAAGTGCACACGCTCTGCCCGCTTCTCATAGAACTGCACGGGCATGGCCATCCTCTTCGTTTCACCCCCAACTCCCCAATCTAGGAATACTACCCTGTATCCCTTCAAGCAGATTATGTATAGTTCACCCTGGAAGAAAAGCTTTCTTATGAACAGGAAATATTGTTCTTCGTTCCCTCTACTAAAAATATGACATACTCTCATTTCCTAAATAAAATACAAAAATCATCCTCTTAAATGTATGGCCGAGCTTTCAAGAAAGTAAGGAAAACCCTCGTGTCCCGCATGACGTGGGATCACAAACACAGGGAGAAACAGTCATAAAGAATCACTGCCTGGGAACCATCTGCCGATCTCAGAAGCCTAGATTTTTGGCATTAGCAGCATGCAGGCCACAGGAGAAAAGAATCTGGGACCTCCAAAAATAAGACTCTGTAGTGCAGATTTCTGCAAAAAGTAGGACCCTAGAAAGGCCCATCCTATGTTCATTTTTGCATATAGTATATAAAGAGGGAACATTCTCCAACTAATTTTATGGAACTGGTATAACCTCAGTATTCAAATCAGACCAGGAATATAATAATAAGAAAAGTTACAGGCCATGCTCACTCATGTGTGTAAATAGAAAATTAGTAAACACACTATGTATAAAATGACAATATATTATGGCCAAGTAAAGTTTATTCCAGGAATGCGTTTGATTTAACAGTAGCTAATCTAATCTATATTTGCTGAATAAAGGACAAAATTATATAATCATTTTAATAACTTTAAAGAATCACTTAATAAGATTAAATCTCATTAGTGATTTTTGAAAAAAAAAATCCTAGCATACCAGAAAGAAAAATAACTAGATAAACTCATTAGATTGGCTAAAAAGTCCATTTAGTTTCTTCTGTAAAATAAAAAAACACATTTTTCATTTTCAGCAGCAATTTTATTGATTTGTATATTTTGAGTATGTCACTGTCTCCCGTGTGGTATAACATTGATTTTCTCAATTAATGTCTCAATTTACTTGCTATCATCTGTAACTGGACTACCCGACCATGGAGAATCATCCAGCAAGAAATCTTCAGCACAAAACTTCACAACCACTTTTGACACATTCAGTCAGTCACAGAACCTTCTCCATGCACTGCACAAATCTTTTTTTCCTTTGTTTCGCATTTCAGTTGTGTTTTCCCCTTTCTCAAAATAATAAAGCATAATATGCTGAAAATGTTGCATATTTTCTTCCATCTTCAATATTAAAATGGCTATACAAAAATTTACCAACTTTGGTAAGTTATTTTTAATGCATGCTCATATGCTAATATGACAACTATCACAATACAATCTAACAAAATTGTCTCAAATGAAGTTAAAGACAACAAAGTGCTACTAGAGCCATATTATGAAAAAACAAAAACAAAAAAATACAAATTTTGCCAACCCAATATATAACAAAAACCTAGAGTGAATATCATGCTTAATGGTACAAAATTCACATGAAGTTCATGACTAAGAAGATATCTCTATTACATTCAGTACTGTTTTGGAGAATCTGAACGGTACCATAACATGAACAAAAAGAAATAAAAGCTATTAATATTTGGAAAGTATAAAATGAAACTTTCAGTATTTGCAGATGACACACTGGTCTATATAGAAAACTCAAAAGGAATTTTAAACAAGTTATTAGTTTTTAAAAGCCTGTTTAGAAATAATACTGGATAAGTTTAATATATAAAACTCAATTCCATTTCTACATATTAACAACAAGAATTATACATGTAATTCAATAAAAAAGAAGAATCCATACTGTTAATAAGAGTATAAAAACTATAGGACTAATCTATTGGTATATGTGCCATTTGGGGAAAATACAAAAGTTAATTGAAAGCACTTAAGGAATAAATAAATGGAGTTATGTACCATGTTCATGAATAGGATGACCCAATGTAAATATATCCATTCTCTCTAAATTGATCTATTGGTTCATATAATTATAAAATTTTTATGGAAGACAAAGGAGAGAAAATAGGTAAGAAGTCTTAAGAAAATGAATAAGATTGAGGTATTTACCCTACCAGATAATTGGCTTATTTTAGAATTATAGTAAATAAAATAGAGTAGCATTGGGAGATCAAGGGACTTATCAGAAAATTCAGGATAGTAGTAACATTTGCAGAAGAAGGAGGAGAATAAGATGGAGGACAACCAATAAACTGGAAATAATATTTTAACTGAGTAGTAAATATGAGTGTTTATTTTTATTTATATTAAATGTTATCTACATTGTAACATTTGAATCATTTAATAATAAAACTGCATAAATTCCATATTAAAATATTTTTAATCTTAAATCTGCTTTAAACTTTTAATATTATTTAATATTGGCTCTGAGACTTCTTGTCTTAGAATTAGGAGAGACATTAAGACTAATGTTTCCTAATCCTGATTCATAATCAGAGTACTAAAGGGTTTTTTAAAAAATGTGTATGTCATGGCTCTCTTTCTAGGTGGTTTTAATCAGCAATTTCCTAAACCGGGCCTTGTCAGGGGGCTATGGCAAAGGGAATAATGATAAATAGTGTAGTATTCTGTTTAAAAAAACAAACATCCATTTTCCTGAATTACTGTAAAAAAAATTCTTTAGGCATTTCTGATGATCAGTCAGTTGAGGGAACCATTGGTTTTCTAATGTATCTTCTGCAATGTGAGATTTTTATTTCTGCATGATCATAAAAGGCAGTCAATCTGTCTCAGCTTGTATATTTCCATTGGTAAGAAGCTCATTAAGCACTTCTACTAGCATTAGGTTCTCATTGTTCAAAAAGTGTTAGCAATGAGAAAAAAGTGAGATGCTTTTTGTGTAGCTCTTAGCATTGCACTTCATGCTGGGCATGCAGTAAAGGCTCTGGAAATATCATCTATTTCTATGTTTAATGTAATTATAGTGACTAGTGATGATTCAATTTCTAATTCCCTGTTATTTCCCAATTGGTCCTACTTCTGCTTTTTGGAGCAATAGAAAACAGCTCCCTTTTCTCTGCTATAGAACTTGTTCTTAAACATTTAAAAAGCCTTGTCATATCACCTCTGAATTTCCTCTACTTTTTGCAACAGATCAGTAGTTCTTATAGTCAGAACTCAGCTGAGCTAGGGAAAGAGAGAGCCATCCATTATCAAGTACAGTCGATTAACCCTGGCTTGTGTGGTTCAGTGAGTGCCAGCCTGCCACCCCAAAGCTCACTGGTTGGATTCCCAAATAGGAAACATGCCTGGGTTACGGGCCAGGTCCCCAGCTGGGGGCATGCGAGAGGCAACTCACAGATGTTTGTCTCCCTCTCTTTCTCTGACCCTTCCCCTCTCTCTAAAAATAAACAAATAAAATATTCAAATAAACAACAACAACAAAAAGTCCCATGAGATCCCTCACATCTCCACATAAAGAAAGCCTTCATAATTTCCTGCGGTCAGGTCTAAAAAGAATCTTTACTTAACAAGCATTTAGAGCATCCTGCCCACCTATTGTAGGCATCATGACATGGAAGGGAGTGTATTGTGGGAGGCCTCCAAAATGGGTCACCTGTGAGGTGACAAGGCAATAATTATTAAATCAGTTGAAATTACCTCTATGATTCTGAGAATTTATAACTGGTATGAGATTAAACTAGGCACATTGAAAGATAAATTTCTCTAGCTGAACTATTAAGTTCTAATTTCAAGGGATCAGGGAATAATTTAATTAAATTTTATTTTTTAATTTTATTTTTCAATTACAGTTTACATTCAATATTATTTTGTATTAGTTTCAGGTGTATAGCATAGTGGTTAGTCAATCATATACTTTACAAAGTGCCCTCCCCCCAATATTTCAAGTACCCACCTGGCACCTTTTATAGCTATTACAATATTATTAACTATATTCTTCATGCAGAATTAGATCAAGAATTTACTATCATCTGAAATAACAGAATATAGTGAAATCAATGATATAGTGTTAATACAGAACAGATTGGATTTGTAGTAAAATCAAACTTTTAAAGGTACCAATATTGTGATATTATGCTCTTTACAGAAACTCAAAAATTACCTTCCTAAAAATATTTATAGATTATATTTCTGTGCTTTTTTGGGGGGTCCTCTAATAGCATCTCTTCTTCCCTTTATGCTATCCATTCACTTGCCCTGCTTAAATCAATCTTCCTAAGTCTCCTACCCCTCATCCTCCAATCAAATTAAGTGTTCATTTACATAAATGGAAGTTCTTGTCCACAGTAGTAAACGTTTGGTTACTTTCCCATTGGAATTATTCTGAACTCAGCTCTACCCTCTTGAAGCAGTTTGATGTAGCATAGCATCCCTAAAAGAAATAGCAATTGAAACATCATATCGTCTCTGACATTTAAATGGCCGACAGTTAGTTATGGTCCATGAATCAGGCAGGGTTCACAGCATTTAAGGACTGCTTCAACCTCGGGTTTCGCTTCCTAAGGCAAAGCAGATCGTCCTCACGGTTTGGCAGTAAACCAGGATCAGGTGAAGGAAATGCCCCTTAGATACAATTCTTTTTAGGCCAGGTAGAATAGTGTGTTTAAGATATTTGTGCATTTGTCAGCAAGTGTAATGTAAATATGGGAGTTTCATGATGTTTCTTTCTAATACATACAGCGACTATAAGGACTCAAATCTCAGTGTAGTCAAACAATAAGATCTGGAAAATTACAGCAAAGTGAAACTGCAAGACGAAGGCACTTGACTTATGGAACTGCTCTGGCAAGAACACAATTCATGAATTGTCTATAGACGTCTGTATGTGGTGACCTTGGCTCTGAGTATTTGCACTGGGGTGGTTAAAATACAGCCCACTTCTAATGAAAAATGAAACCTAAGGTATCCGAAGTAGCAAGAATATTTTGGACCCTAAATAAAAGTAATTACTAAAATTTTGGATCTCATGATATCAGGGAGGAAACACTCTCACGCGATGCAATCTGCCAGCTTAAGGTGGCAGCTGTACCTCGTAAATGGTAATGGTGGTTATGATGCTGATGGTGATCATCAAGAATTAGAGAAGAGGACAGGCAGGAGTGGAGCAGGGAAGGAGGAAAAGAAGAAGGAATTACGGACCCAGAAATACGCCCACTGTAATTCTACGGTTAACCAAGTATCCCATTTGAGGGAAATGGGATAATCCATATAATCTAATTATCCAGGTACCTAAAGTGTCCACTAACGATACCTAAATAATTAATATTTTATTAGAATAATTTTGATCCAGTATCTTTCTAACAATATTACATACATCTCTGACTTCTTAAAATATTCAGAACATAATATCTGTCTTTCCTTGAAATGGCTAAGGTCACCATTGTGAATATTAACCACTGAGGTAGTGGTCAGAAGGATAAGTTTTAATCAGCTATCTGTACTCTTTGGTTTTAAAACCCAGCCCTGTACTGACTAGTTGTGTAATTTCAGAGCAAGATGTATAACATCTCTGAACTTCAGTATGCTAACCTGTATATAGTAAGGATACGAGCAGCTCCATCTCATAGATTTATTGTATGGATTAAATAACTTGATGTGCTTGTAAAGCAGCTATAGCATTCCCTGGCTCCTAGTAAGAGCTAGTAAATAATAATTTTATTATTGATTAGGTAAAGGTTGTTTATTGACTCACTCACTCCCATGATATTTACTGAACTACTAGGTGCCAACATTATTCAAGGCATTGGGAAATAAAAACCCTGCTGCTTGTTGAACTGGAATTCTAGTAGCGTGACAGATAAAAAATAAGCAAGTAAATTATGTAATGTGTAATGTGGTCATCATAACTGAGGAAATAGAAAAAGGTAAAGCAGGGTAAAGGAAATTGGGGGTGCCAAGGTGGGAGTGAGTTTTGGAGGTGGAGGGGAGGCAGGCTACAGGTTGCCCCATTAGAGTGGCAAGGTTAAGTAAGTTTTATTGAAAAGATAAGATTTAAACAAAAACTTATATACCACAAACAATAAATAGCCCTAAACTATTACATTTTTGAGTCCTTGTATCTGCTTTTCAAGAAAAAAAGTAAAAATGCATTTTGGTTCTCTGTGGCTTATTGGGGCCCCAACGCATTTATGCTTACCAGTATTTGTCTACGCAGTCAAACCAAAACAGAACAAGGACTTTTGCTCTGTGTGATTTAGGGCGACCAAGAGCATCTAGGGACAAGGCAAATCCCTGAACCCTGAGCACCTTTCCTTGCCCCCCTCGTGGCTCAGGCCTCCTGAACTGGAAGCAGATGAAGCAAACGCCCCTGAGATACTGCGCACCGGTGGTCCACCCTCGACCCCACCCCACCTGCCTCTCTTTTCTCCACTCTGAGTGTTTAGCTGTACGGAGATTTAAGTGCCTAAGGAGGGAGGGTTTCGGGATAGAATAGAAGCATCGTGAGGGAAATGTCCTAGAAACCCAAAGAGGGAACAAAATGTATTGCTAGCTCTCCCCTTTGAAGTTCCTTTTAACTTTATTTGACATCTGAGAGGAGATTATGGGCAACCTGGAGCCTCGGTGTTGTGCTCCAATTATAAACTATCCTAAATAGTCCAGAGATAGGGTGCAGAGTCTGGCACGTGTTAATCAGTATATACTTTTTTTTTTAATGTATAAGACGCTGTTTCATAATTACTTGTCTAATATTACTTAAATCAATTTCCTGCCATTTAGTAGCTATATTAATTTTGAACAAATTATCTAGTTTCTCTAAACCCTAATTTTCTCTTCTATGACAAAACAAGTGCTTATTTTTTTATCAGTAATTTTGTTGAAAATCATTTCTGTCTTGGTTTTTTAAATTAGTTGCTTTGTCACTAATTAAATAATGCCCCTACCTAATAAGCGTGATCACGAAAAAGCTTGTGTGGCATAACATATTTGCTTTGGTAATGAAATGCAATGATGTACCATAAGTTTTTTCATGATGAGAGATCATCATAAAATTACTGATACAAATCTTTCCCTTTTTGAACTACTTGATATAGCTTTACGTATTTTGGTTACATGCAGTTCAGTGTTTTATAATTATATTCATTTATACATCATCACATGTCTTCTCAACAAATTTGTATGTCTCTTTAAGGCCAAGAATGAACTTATTTTATGTTTTCCACGTCAGGAACTATGAAGGGGCTGATATTTTCCCTGCCTGTCACAGTTTCAGAGATGCTGGTAGAAAACACGAGACTGCTGGGTCAGAGACAAAGGCATCTATTCCTCACCTCGCAGCTAGTGGCGAGCGAGAGCTTCCTGTCTGCATCAGTTTCTCTTGCCTCCCATGCCCCACAGGGCCGCATGGAGGCAGGCCTTGGTAGATGCAAAGTACATACTGCATTTGTGTCAGTTTCCAATCTTACGAATCCCTAATCTTTTAAAAGCAAAATAAGCGAAATTTTGCTTCAGAGGGAGATGCTACATTTACCACACTGGTCAACACACAATTTGTCCCCTACTCCTGAGAAGGACACTATCACTGTGTGTACTGTACAAACATCTGTGAAAAGTTAGTCTAGAACAAAAGCCAATGCCTCTATTTAAAGGTCTACAGTAAGTCAAGAGACACATGAAGAATTGTCTCCCAACACACTAGCGCACAGAGCAAGAACTCAGTAGATGCTGAAGTGAATTAATTTGACCAGAGAATCGTGAAATCATTGTAAATTACATGACTGTTTATGCGTACTCCATGCTGACTTTCAATTGAGTTTCTGAAGAAGATTCTGATTAAGAAAGCAAATATTTGTACAAAAGATGATGCAGAAAGACACTAAGCACCACATCAATCAAAGATAGAGACAAATGGGAACAACAAAGTTAGTTCAGTTAGTGAAGTGACAAATGACAGGATTTCTTCATCGGGAATATTAGCAAGACTTGTATGCTGGTAAATGTTTTACAACTGACCCTCTAGTAAAACAAGAGACCCTAAATGTGTAGTATTTACCTATTTTCCTGGTCTAATTTATCCTACCATGAACAATTTTAAGCTATCAATGTGATGTCTCTGGCGACGGAGCTGGAGAATGACGTTCACAATTTGTCCTTCAGAGGTGTGAGTCCAGATTCAGTGCACCTCTGGTTGCCTTGGACAGGATGGAAGTGATAGACCAAGTACCCATTTCCCCAGCTCCCACTCTTTATTTCAATATTCCCCCTCAATATGAGAAAGGTAAAGAGTTCAATGGTAGTAGGATTTGGGGGATATACTATATTTGACAGATCTAGTCTTAGTTTTTTGTTTTGTTTTTTTTTTTAGAAAAATCAAAGAGAGTGTGTTTGAGTGACAACTTTCTTGCTTTGAGTAGAATTCAGGTCAGATGCAAGCTTCACTCCCATTCCCTATGACGCTCTTATGATTAGGGGCAAAAACCTGCTATTCCCTGATGCATTGCTCCCAGGTTATGAGGCAAGAACCAGTAGGTTACTTCTCATTGGCTTATTCACTCTTAGGTCTCATTTATTTTACATGGGGTCCTAATTATCATTGGCTCAAATGTTTTAGCTTGTATAAGGTGGCAAAGGAATAAGCTATGATTCCAGGAACTAATATATTCTGTGACCAGCATTTTCCACCTTTGCTCCATTATCATATTACTTAAAATTTATATACAAATTTGGTATGTATCTTCTTTACATCATTTCCTATGGTGAAAAATCACAAAAAGGTAAGAGCTAGGCTCCCACTGTGCCCAGCTGCTAAGGAGAGATGCACGTGATACACAAATGCAAGGCAGACATGTGCCCAAAGGAAAAATTCAGGTAGATGATAACATTTTTGTATTAATTATAATATTAAGAAACATGCCCATTTTCAAGTAATTATACTTAATAAACCTCTGGCCAAGTGATCCTTGCCCAAATCCAGAGGCTCACACAGTCATTAAAAAAACAGCTCTAATAGCAACACACATTGAAAGAAGACTGCCAGTTGTGCACATAATAAGCAGTAGCTGAGCGGAATAAGCAGGGTCTCCCCTCTTTCTGCCGCTTCGGGCAGCACAGGCAAACCCCCCTAGTCTGTATGGTTTGGCCCCTCCCCTACCTTTCCATTCTAACTAGATCTATGTTTGTTTTAAATACTGGGTTTAAAAAGTGTTTCTAGATGACTGGTTTGACAGCCTGTTAGCAGAGTTTATTACACTTTATGCTAAATATAGATGGATTTGCTTTTGTTTAAATAACCATAATTATCTTTGGGCTGGGTGTGTGTTTTTCAAAGCTTCACATACCTAGGTGGAGGGTTCGAACCCCAGCTGGGGCACACTCGGGAGGCAACCGATCAATGTTTCTCTTTCACATCCCTCTCTCTCTCTCTCTCTCCCTCCCTCTCCTTCTCTTCCCCTTATCCCTCCTTCCTGCCCCTTCCTCTCTAATGTCAATAAAACATATACTCGGGTGAGGATAAAAAAACAAAACAAAATACTAATTCCCTATTTAACCCCTGATTGCATAGAGTAAGTAAAATACTTCTATGCTAAGAATAGCAGGAACAACATTTGGGTTTTTAAAAAAATAATGATTTGTTTTTAATTTTCAGAGAAGCATACCTGTTAGAATAATAATCTTTTTCTAAATCCTGAAGCAGACAAGAAAACTAGGGCAATTTTTAACTTTCTATTTATTCAAGCTTCTAAGTGTAAATGTTTATTTGCCTTCGAAAAGAGTAAAAGAAAATGTATGAATGATGCACGGATGTGGAGAATGGAGGGTGCATTGACTGTGGGCTAGAGTGGTGCCCTGGGTGGAGGGGGGGCAAAAGGGAAAAAACTGGGGCAACTGTAATAGAGTAAACAATAAGCAATAAAAAATTTTAAAAAGCTATGGTGGTAAAAGTATATGATTGATATTACAATATTATTATACTCTCTCTGTATGGTTGGTTTAATTGGAGCCCTTTGAACACCCACCCTCTGGTAGGCAATTCACTGAAACTGTACCTGGTGTGTATTTATTGCTTTCCTAAAATTTTGATTCTACTCTAAGAATTTTGTACTATCCCTTAAAATAGTGAGACAATCATGGGCTTCACTTGGTCGCCTTAACCATGAATGAGGTGCTTCCTGAGATAAACATAGCATGAGTTTTTCTTTTTCTTTTTCTTTTTCTTTGTTCTTCTTCAGTTTTCTCTTGCAGCGAGCAGAGCCTCCACACTTTTCTTGCTACTCTCTATCAATGCTAGAACACTGGGTTAGATGTGCCTTTAGTGTGAGGTAAATTCTGGGTCATGTTTTGTGTTTCTGTTGCCTACATGGAGCAGGCAACTTATAAAAAAAGGATTTAAGAAACATTGTCTAAGAATTAAGAGTGATTTGTGCTGTGAAAGTCTGGCAACTACCTAATGAATTTAGTCTCTGAGGTTGTTGCTATTGTACTAATTTTCATTAGCTATTGGAGAGGGATTGATTAAAAAAAATTGGGGGGATTAAATGTGCAGCATACATCTAAAGAATGTTATAATTAAAAGGAATTTGAGGTTTACCTTTGAGAAATGTAGTTTCTTTGCTATTGAATAATTGATTGTATTTAATGGTATTTAAGTAAAGCATATTAAGAAGCTGGTCTTTCATTAATGTATGAATAATTATACTTCATAAACTATGTATAAATGGATGCTAAGATTTTTCCAGAGAGGGAGTACTAAGAAAATTAGCTTCAAACCAAGGAACATTAATACACACAGTTTCATACTTACTACAGCTTTGAGCCACAGAAGTATGGTTTATGAGTTTCAAACTACACTCTAAATAGAGATCCTATGTAGCATGAATTTTAATTAAAGGGGCACTTTTTTCAAACAATGTCAGGTACTTAATTATGAGCAAGTTTTGGGGCTGCATTTTTTAATTTGTTTTCTGTTCTGTAGCATGTGATAATGTCTGAGGTTAATTTAGGTGCAGATAATATTCTGGGAAGGGTAAGAAAGGCTTTTGGCATAGAAAATCACAAACCCTAAAGAAAGCTATTTTGTCTACTTGATTAAAAAAAAATTCTGTTAAAGGAATGAACCCTAGAAGGTAGATACTGTAATTGAGTTGTTAGAAGTTAATGCCTGTTACCCAACATTGTCCCCTCGAGCTGAACATTGAGAAAAGCTGCAGAGGAGTGTTTAACAGCTGCATTTTAAGTCTTCACTTGAGCAACTCATTGCAATAACACCTAGGACCATGTGGTTGTTTTCCTATGAAAATTATTTTTAATCACTGGAAATATAACTTAAAATCCCCTTTACTACAAGGATAGTGGATCTTTCACATCCCTTTATCTCTTTAAAAACTTAGAAATAGCATTAGCTTTAAAAAACTAATATAAAGATGAGTAATGAGATATCCAGCACTTTCAAAACCATGTTTCAAAGGAACCGGTGTTTGAAAGAAAAAGCTGCTTAAAGTGTTAAGGAGCATTATGGAGTGTTAAGAGGTCAAATGCCTAGAAAAGGAGGAAGTAATTTAGTAGACTACAAAGGCTGTTTTTGACACAAGGCCATTTACTCTTTAATATATTAGAGCAGTTTGAATTGGGAATGCTACCAGAGTTCATAAAGTAGAATGAAGGGGTCAGAAAAGAAGGCAGTGAAATCACCTCAGTCAAGACCCTTACTAAGGAATACATTACAGAACCTAGGATCACTTCCACAATTTTTTTTTTAAACCATCTTGCTTCCTCCTTTATTCATCCTCTAACTTGTCATGAAGAGTACTGCCAAACTGGTCTTCTTAAAACATGACTTTCATCACGTTAGTGTTGTGGGTATGGACCTACAGAAAGAAGGATGCTGCAGTTTCGTTCAGGATGAACTAAGATGGAGAGAAGCTGCAGAAAGGGAAATTGGTAATTAAAAGGTCAATGAAGAGCATTCCGGGCATAACACAATAGAGTCCACAACAAAATTGTCGTGATCCAAATATAAAGAAATATCACAGATGAGAGAGGATGTGACGATGAGAGACTAGAAGAAGAAGAAAAAGACTGCAGTGATGGGCTAGAGCCTTGAGTATTTCTAGCTTGCTGCAAAAAATCTGGTTGTCTTGGGCATGCATTTAAATTCTCTGCAGTTCAGTTTCCACATTCGCAAAATACAAGAATGTCGGATATATAATTTCTTAGGTTGCTTGAGTTTTACAACTAAACTTAGGTCTTATTTAGGATTTTAAACTCTGCAACTGGGAAAATAGTGATAGTATAAAAAGAAAACAGATAAAACAAAAGGAGATATCCTCAAAAATCGCAGGGAAAATTTTCCTTAATTGAAGGAAAAATTGATTCTAAATTGGATGTGTTGGCTCAAAAGTCAAGAATATTTAAAAACTATTTTTGATACCCACTGTGCTCCAGGCACTCAGAATAAACATTCTCTTTGCCTACTTCAGTGCAGTCACTTCATACCCAAACTTACTGTATGATCTAAAGAAAGAATAAGAGAGTGAAAGCAAGACAGGGAAAGAGAATGAAGATCATATAAAAACGACAGGCAATTCAACATGCTAGTTCACTATTTTATTAATACGTAGCCAGAATGAGCAAGAAATGGAGTGTATGAATATTATGTATCCTATTTAAGCTTCATTTTCTTTTTGCCTCTGAGGCATGAACAGTATTGTCCCACTGCACTTAATTTGATATATTTTTCATACAACCTTGTACTCTAAACTCAAGCCAATTATTTCATCTCATGTTCAGCAAAGAAACTAGTGATCAGTCCAACGCAAGAGGAACCAGAGCTGTACTGTTTTTGTTAAGAGATGGCACGTTGGTTTCTAATGTAGTTCCCTCCAAAGAGGTCATGAAGGGTAGTGTAGAGAACTTTATGTCATTTCCAATATGGACAACCATATCATTTTATGGCCATAGTTAGGAGAATCCAGGAGGACATGGAGAGAAGACTGAGGAGATTCGAAAGATTAGTGCTAGGGGTGGAGGGAGGGAGGTTTATCTTTGAATTTCTGGAAACTTGCTTGAAAAGATAAAAGTACTATTTTCCAGAGATTGGAGTTAACAGAAAAAAGGAGCCTACAGTTGGGATATCTGTGAGACCCTTGTCAGATAGTAAATTAAATAACCAAGAGCAAAACTGTAGATAAGAATTAATCAAGGAATAATGAGCTTAGCCAAGATATATTATCAGGGCTGGGGTGCTTACTAAAATGGGATTAGTAGAGAAGTCCAGAGCAAAGCTGAGTCAGGAGAGAAAGTTAATAGAACTCAGAAGACAACAGAGGATGCAGTCACAACTTTGGCTTTCTGCCCTACTCTTTAATTCTTTAATAGATAGTTACCTCCATATTCATGTCTGCCAGAGACTTTGTTACTAATCTCTTCCTTAGTTTGGATAAATGTGAATAATCCTAGGACAGCAGTGGGTCACAATTATTTTCCTGTCTAAGCAACTTTATAATAAAATAATTGCTACTGATAGTTTATAATCTACTTACGTATATTATTTCAATCAATGCTCCAAACAATACTGCAAGGAAAGCAGTTTTCCATTTTCTACATGAGATAACTGAGATTCATAAAGTTTAAGAAATATTTACATTGTCTGATAACTAGGTCTTATCTTCTTCCTGTGACTAAGCCTTTGCCTACTAACCACTGTAGTGTGAGCTCCTTGACTTTCTCCCTGGTTCTCAGGCTTCTGCCTTTCTCTTTCCAGGTATATTTGAAAGGTAACAATCTTTTTTAAAAAAGCAAACAAGACCATGGTTTATTTAATGTCTAATCTCTCTGGTGTCAAGGCCTATATACTAAAACCTCCACTTTTCATTCTCTGCAGCTATACACCAGAGTCAACTCTAGGGAAGTAAAGATGAGTAAGATTTATATCTTATTTTTTGGAACCATATTCTAGTGGGGACAGCCACGTAAACAAATGAGCAGTATGCAGTTTCTCGGGGTTTATGGCAGAAGACTTAGAAGAACTATTCTCACTTTTCTTCCCCAGTTCAACCAAAAAGTAGCATATCCTCCTGTCAATAACATGTACCTTTTAACCCACACAGCCACTGAGGAGCCTGTCTGTGAGATGGGAGCCATGATTCTCCCCTCCCCTCCTTTTGCTAAGGTTGACCACCCACCAGCATCAAAGTCTGTAGCATAGCTATTTGTTTCTTGGAACAAAAGAGCCAATAAGGGAACACTTACATAATTTAAATCGCCAGTGCTTTTGATGGCTTAAAGGACAATAACTTGAAAAAAGTTCCAAACATTGACAATTCTGGGTTGAAGAGTAATTCTAAAAAGTTGGATTCTGGATGAGAAGTTTCAGGAATGACTATTCTGTTTATATTTTCCTTTTTATGTATAGAAATATATGATTGATATATAACAGAAATCTATGTCATAGACGAAATCAGTTTAAGAGGGTCCTTAAGTATAAAATTCACATTCTAATTGCTAAGGAGGCATGGTATCAAGACATTAATTTGAATTTTTTTCATAATAGTATAGCTGTATTCTACAACAGATGGTGTCTTAGTTGTGATGAAATATGGAATTAAAAAATCTTTAGTTATGTGGGAAGTGAGTCATCAGTTACACAGACACAAATATTTTTTGTTGACAAAAATAGACATTAAAAAGGTAAAATAAGAGGAAAGGAAAATATCCTAAATAATGTAATGTACAGCAGGTAAACAAGTACATAAAGATCATCAGGAAAATTGTATTAAAATGTATGTAAAATATACAATGTTAAGCAAAAAAGCAAAATACAGTATTATGTTTTACCATTAACTAAATAAATACAAAGAGTTATTTTTAGAAGCCTGAAAGAGAACCAGCTGAAGGATTATAGGAAGGGGATTTAGAATAATTTATTTTTAATCTTTTACTTTACCTCAATGTTCCAAGAGCTAAAAAAAGATTAGTTACACAGCCGGGCCCAATGATTGTCTTGGAGACAGAGAAATAAACAGAAGCATGATGATTTGTTTTCTTCTAGGGCTATAGTCTTCAAGTAATATAAAAACTTCTTTGGGTATAAACAGTCTACCAATTTTCTGATTTCTAATGAAAATTAGCTGGTCTAAGGATATTGCTAATTAACCATCAACCACCCACTTGTGGAAATAGCATCCCTTTGTCCAATAATCAGAAATACCTAACTTTGGAAAATCTGCTCGATAATTTTCTTGCAATAATTTCCTGGTGCCACTGAGAATTCTTTTCCAACCTATATACATTCAGTTTATTTTCAGATCAATTTTACATTAAAATAATAATATGTACTTAGTAAACTCAGCCTTCACCCCATCTACTTAAATATCAGATACCTTAACAAGTACAGAACATATGTTCTTTAGCTCGTTTGTATTGTTTTTGTTCCATAACAAGATGATTAACTGAACTTGAGTCAAGATATATAGCAATATACTTTTATACCTCAGATTTTATTAAACTAGTGAACTCCTTTTAATATAATTATGCAAAGAACCGAGAAAAAAACATAAAAATGCGTGAAAACTAATAGAACAAATATTAAATTAGAATGCATCTCAATTTAGCCTATAAAATTATATCCATATTGTCAACTTATGTGATCATTGACTTCCACATATGTAGATCTCTTGTCTTTTTTATCCCATTTGTAACCCCTACAGCCTAAAAGGCCCCTGTTTTTCTTAGGGAGCATATCTGAATAGCTGGAGAAGAGCTATTTGGAAGGATTGGGACTATTTTACACAGTGAGGACACTATTTTAGAAATAAGTAGACATTTTTTCAATCATTACTTCTAGATCAGCTGAGACAGGCCTCTTATTTCCTCCTAACAACAACAACAAAAAAGTTATTAAGCGTATGAGTTTCGAGGTAAAACAGTGTTGCAATGGAAATTAAACCCTGCCATATAGTTCTAAGCCTGGGCAAATTGCTTAACTTTAGTTTCATTAAAAGTAAAGCAGGGATAACTGTAAGCCTCTACTCATCTTATTTTTGTAATATGAACTGATCCAATTGTAAACAGTGGTTATGATAAGTCATAGAGCTTGGGTTCTAATCCTGCCACTACTATCTCTGACTTAGATAATGACCTTAGGGATGATTCTGAACTATTTTATGCCTCTATTTCCTCATTTATAAAATGAGAGAAATAATTTTACTTATGTCTCATTTGATTTTATTGAGAATTAAATGAGGGAACACATGTAAAGACTGGCTGTAAATGCTACCATTATATTTGGCTCCAGGTAAGCATCACATAAATATTAGCTATTCTTGGCTGGTTTGCTGTCTACAGGTAGGGACAGCTTCATCCAATCAGCTAGGCCAAAAAGGGCTGTCATCAAATGGCTTTCACAGAATCAGATCTTACCTTCAAAGTGACTTGTCCGCTGTTGCCTGTGTGGACAACTCCCTCTCACTTTCTCATCTTTGAGCCTAGCTAGTTTCCTCTGGATTTTAAATGATATCCACAAACTTGACCTCTTGCCTGGAAGGTCAGCGATTGATGCATATTTATCCACTGATATTTTCAGTCTTCACCATTTTTGTTATTTAATCTGCCCCAGATCTCTCCTGGTTAGGAAGCCTCTCGATAAATATTACACAAATATTTTACATTTGTGTAGAGTCTCCATCATTTACCAAGCTCTTCTATATTCATGAGGTGGGCAGACTATTTTTGTTTGCTTGGTTTTTTCAGGTTTCTTAAGTATTACTTGATGGTTAAGCTTATGAAAGTATAAGGTTATACAAACTAAATGTAAAATTATAAGAAAAGACAAACTGAAAAAGAACACTTTTAAAGTTATAGGAAAGTTAAAAGAATGTTTTTACTGCATTGTAATTTTACAAATTACAAAATATAGGTTCAACTGATTGCTGAATTTGTGAGCCTGTTGAGTTGCTCAAGATTCTGGGTACACTTGTAAATTTGAGTTGAGTTCAATAAGAAGGAAAACATAAAGAAAATAAATCATTATTGATAGCATGAAAACACAATTCATATAACACTTTGCAGTTTATAAATCACTTTTTCAACTGTTTTCACAATTCAGTGTTTCTTTACATAGTTATTAAAGTCACATTATTTAGGAGTCAAAACATCTCAAAACACTTGAAGGCAGTTAGTATGATTTCAATGTAATGTGGTGGAAAGACATTTATTAATGCAGGCTTTATGACATTATTCTGTTCACAGAGGGGGGAAAATTAGAAACTACTTGGAATCAGAACCTTAGATTAGAGCAAATAAAAGTGGAAAAATCCTTTCTTTCTGTGGACAGAATCCTACTCAAATAATCCTTTTCCCCATTATTTCATTTTGGAATGTGTGAGGGTTAAGTATGAACTGGCAGGGAGAGGGGAAGAATAGGGAAAGAGTTTAGGAGGTAAGCAAGAAGTTACTATAGAGAGTTTGGTTCATTTTCTGAAGATGGCTGTTGAGAAGATAAAACAAAAGTTCATTGCTCTATCCCCCATCTCTACTCTGCGGTTTCTTGTAGTTTGCAAAAGCATGATGCCAATGATTCTTTGTTATGACCCCAATTCTGACCTTTAACTGTCACGTGACATTTACAGCACTTGGCCTAGAAAATGTTAATTGGCATTATTCTGGCAATGATGGAAACTGTATTAACTCTTTTCTCATAGGATCAGTGGTAGACAATATTTTAATGTCATCTCCCCCTACTACACACCCTGTCTTCCAGTCTATCTTTTCTCCTTTCCCTCTCTTCTTTTTTACCTCTTCCTTGACCTCTGCCCCACAATACTTGTTTCCTATATTTCATGATCTAAACTAAATGTAACTCTTAGTTACAGTACATGACCTTAAGCATAATTTGTACATATTGACATCTTTCTTACTCACATGCAATGGTTTTAATATTTCACATTTATCACTGCATTTGACCCTTGTTTTCAAACATATAAGTTATGGCATTTTTACCATTTTATCTTTGTCAATGTTTTTCTTTTATTAATATTTTACATGAGTTATATGATGCATTTAATAAATTGGTCCAAGACCACAAAACTAATAATTGATACAACTAGAGTACTAGAGTTAAGACCATGGATACTAAGAAAAATCCAGTAAGACAAAGGTCTCCCTTTATTAATTAAGCCAAGCAGCAAGAACAAAGAGGCCATCTCTGTCAGTAGAAAACTGGACTATAAAATGGTGTAGTAGCTGTTCCAAAGGCAGAGCTGCCCAGCTAACAACCAGAGTTGTGAATTGCGTTGTTCCTAGTGAAGAGGCTGACTCAGCTGGAGGTTAGCAAAAGTTTTGTAGTTTAGGTTAAGCGTACAGAGAAGCTGTCATCTGTGATTTTAGCACTGTTTTGGTTGTATAAAAAGACTAGATTTGATGCAATAAAAATCAAATTCAGTGCATTAAATTCATTTTTTATAAATGTAAATACTAATATATTCTAAAATTATTTTAAATTGCAAAAATGGCATATGCTTATTGTAAAAGCATTGAACATTGTCAAATTTATAACATGTAAGAGCCTTCTCTTTTTCTCTCACCTAATTTCACTCCACACCAGTAACTATGGTTATCAATTTGGTAATTATCTTTCTATATATTTTCTGTGCCTGTATATACACACACATATGGGATGATACTAAACTTACTAACATGCAAACTTGTTGTTTTCACTTATATACTATGAGTGTTTTTTCGTATGTGCACAAAGATTTACCTCATTCACTTTAATTATTGTGTTTTTCCCATTGTATAATATGCTATAACTCATTTAATCAATATATCATTGCTGAGTGTTTAGGTTATAAAGCTTTTATTGCTATTACAAAAAAAGTTACAGTGAATAGTCTTATATAATAAATTATTTTAATCTTGTGTATTTATGTGTGGATAAAGTCAGTTAAGTAGAAATTCTTATATAAGGGTAATCACTAATATTTTCAATGTATCTGTATCCTTGAGGTGCCACTTCGCAGTTCAAACTGTGAAGATTAAATACACACACAATGGTATTTTTATTTTAAAAAAGAATATATATATATATATATATAAATTTATTTATTTATTTATTTATTTACCATTATGGGCAGACCAAACTTGCACCAAATGGTTTGGTACAAAGTTCTATATACCTGTCCATTTTTATTATCCTTTCTCTGGTACTGACAATAGAACAGTGTGTCCAGCCAGGTCATGTATATTTTAAAGTTTCAGTGTACTCAGTGAAATCATTCCTTTTTTCCTCTTTCAGGGCTGGGCAGGGACTTTATGGTATTGACAGTATGCCAGATCTCCGCAGAAAAAAAACTTTGCCTATTGTACGAGATGTGGTAAGTCCCCTCTGTTGAATTCTCTTTAATTGCATGTGTTGTCCATGTCTTTGTTAGACGTCTTATTACCCTTCTCATTAAATACCTGGCCTGCAAATATGTCACAGACTAGAACATATAAGAAGCTGGATTCTAGCAAGAGTTATATTTATGATTGCTTTAAAGTCTATTAGATGGAGAAAATAACTCTAACCTTTTGACAGTTCTCTATATTAGCTGAAATCACAAATGGAGTTCGGTGACCCTGTAATTGAGGAAAAGGCCGTCCCGCAGCCGGCCCAGCAAGCTGCTGCAACTGGGCCTTGGTGTTATGAACGACCACAAGTTTAATTTGCAATTCGAGGCTTGATTTGATCTTCTTCACCTCAACT
This sequence comes from Mormoops blainvillei, assembly GCA_004026545.1. Classification (NCBI taxonomy): domain Eukaryota; kingdom Metazoa; phylum Chordata; class Mammalia; order Chiroptera; family Mormoopidae; genus Mormoops; species Mormoops blainvillei. The sequence goes on from PVJD01007458.1 coordinate 83,920, forward strand.
CAGTAGACTTTAACACTTATAAAGCAAGCAGAGAATATTACTCATTTTATTCTATTATATTAATATCAAGTCTAGCCAAATTAATAAGCTGTTCCACTGTCTAAAGAAAACCATGGCTCACAAGTCATCATAACTTTTATTAGCCCTGAATGTAACTCTGAATAACTCAGGCTCTCCTTATGATGAGATATGCTGGGAAGATGTCCAGCGATGCAAAGAATTAATAATGGGCTACATTATATTATAAAAACAAATAGTCCATCACCATGAAAAAGAGAGCTTTCTGTCATCCACAATGTCTTCACATTTTTTTGGAGGCATATTCTTAATAGTTTATGATATGAAGATATATTTCCTCCAGAGAAACCA
>PVJD01007459.1:0-84217 GCA_004026545.1 Mormoops blainvillei
GAAGTCCCATTTGTTTATTCTTTCCTTTATATCCCTTGTCCTACAGGATAAATCAGTGAAAATATTGCTGTGTGGAATATCTGAGATTTTCCTGCCTTTGTATCCCCCTGGGACTTTAATGGTGTCACGACTTACATTTAAGTCTTTTATCCATCTTGAGCTTATTTTTGTGTATGGTATAAGTTTGTGGTCTAGTTTCATTTTTTTGCATGTACTTGTTCAGATCTCCCTATACCATTTGTCAAAGAGGCTGTTTTTACTCCATTTTATGCTTCTGCCCCTTTTGTCAAATATAAATTGACCACAGAGACATGGGTTTATTTCAGGGACCTCTATTCTATTCCATTGTTCTATGTGTCTGTTCTTATGCCTATACTGGACTGTTTTGATTACGGTGGCCTTGTAATATAGTTTTATTTCAGGTATTGTAATCCCTCCCACTTTGTTCTTCTATCTCAAAATTGTTGGGGTTCTTTGGAGTCATTTATGGTTACATATAAATTTTTGAAACATTTGTACCTCTGGATGCAGGCACCCTGTTGCTGAAACAGAGGCCATAGCAGAGCCAAGACAACCATGGTAACTACATTGCCTGTTGAGCATCATCAAGGGAGTTGGCCAAGAGCTGGAAGAACCTCAGAGGAGAATCTCCTGGGATCTGCTCTGGGAAGCAGTTAACGCATGATTTTCCTTTAGATTCTTTCTTAGAGTTTCATCCTTTATGCTCTACATTTATGTTGTCTGCTTTTGTAAATTATGGCTCTAAATTTTATTTTAAATTATCTTTCTTATAATTCTAACATCTGTGCCATATTGGAGTATAGTTATTCCTTGTCTCTTCAGACTATATTTTTAGTTGTCAGGTTTATTTTTTGTTGTTGTTATGTCTTTGTATGTGTTTGTCTTTTAACATGCTTTATAATTTTATTGTTGTTGAAAGCTGGACATGTTTTATCATGTTACAGGAACTAAAAAGTAAACGGGTCTTTAGTTTGTAGGTTTATGCAACCCAAGTGGAGATTTGGTTGTGTTAAATATTTGCTGTAGTTGTGTGAGGGGCTTAAAATATCTTTGGTACTTGTTTTGATTTTCCCTCTAGTCTCATTTTTTGGTTTGACTTCCAAAGATTGTAGTATGAGAAGGGAGGTAAAAGGTAACTTTTCAGTAAGAAACTTGACAACACTTTGTCAGCCAGGTGATCAGAATGCATATTAACAGTGATAAAATGCTTTAATGTGGTATGATGAAAATGTTACCTTACCTCTGAGTCTTCTTTCCAGAAATTTATAAACTCAGTCTAACCCAGAGAAAAAGCATAAGAAAAACACCAATAAAGGGATATTCTACCAAATACCTAACTAAAATTTCCAAAAATGTCAAAGTCATAAAATAACAAGGGCACTTTTAGGAGCTATCTCAGCCAACAGGTGCCTAAGGCCTTAGACATGGCCATTAAATGTAACATGAAAGCCTGAAATGGCTCATGAAACAGAAAAAGTTTACTAGGTGGATGTTAAGGAAATATGAATAAGTATGAAATTTAGTTAATAATATTGCATTGTTATAAGTTCATTAAGTATAACAAAGGTGCCATTCCACTGATGTAAGGTGTTAACAATGAGATATATCAGGCATGGGGTATATGGGAATTCTGTACAATAGTTGCATTTTTTAAATGTATTAAAATTATTATAATGTCATAATTAGTTGCTATCTGAATTAAATTAATAATTAGCATTTCCTCTGAATGAGGGGTAAATAACTATTCAAATAATTCAATTTAATGAGATTTCCTTCTAATCAAGAGAAGCCAACAAAAGCAGGCCAATACAAAGCACATTCTAAACAGTTTGTATAAACATTATACATTGACTGGGAAGTATTATTTTTAATGATATAAGTTTGGGTCCAAAATTTGAACTTACCAAACCCTTTCTTCAGTTTAATTTTCTAGTCTGTTCTCTGCATACAAGCGATAGCTTATGATATAAAATATTACTCCTAGTGAGAGGAGGAATTATTCTAAATGGACCAAAACCTATAATTGGAAAGCAGATTTAACCACACACATAATACACTTCCATATGTATTTTTATTTTGTGGTTTAGAGGAAAAACAGAAACTTCTCATATAATTGTCTCCTAAATGTCAGCAGGAAAAGAAAATAACTTCCTGTAACAGCATTTATGGCCCAAGATAACCTGAACACAATAAAAGACATCCTGAAAGGGATTTAGCCAAAGGGTCATTAAGATAAAGCTCCTATTAAAAATGTGCTCTTGAACTTGAATTCTTCTTTACCTTAGAGAGCATCACATGCAAACATACATTTTTAAAGCATCATCAAGCTAGTGGATATGTCTAGATAATAATGATAAAATTTTACTTGACAAGAGCATGGAGTAAACAGAGTTAAACATTTAACAATGGGGCATTTGCTGTTAACTTCTCTAATTTGAGGAATTATAGAAACTCCAGCATTGGTGTATATATTTTCATTTTTACAATGAATTATTGAATTATTTTGTCATGGAGTCCAGGGTCTATTAATTGGTTTTAGTTTTTCACAATTCAAAAACCTGACCAGCTCTGAATGGGCCCATTATCAAAATTCAGTCGCATTCTTCAGTTTGGCAACTAAGTTTGTGGCTGTTATTTTCTAACTGTTGACTTCACCAAATTCACCCACTTCGGTACAGGTTTTGCTTGCATATAATGGCGCCACTATCGAACACCAGGAAAGCAGCGGGGAGTAGGCCGTAGTTTCTCCACATATTTTTTGTTTAATATTTATTGAACTTAGAAGTTAGATTTCTTGGTCTTAGTTTATGAGTGAGAATTCTGATGCTCAGAGAGAGTTAGTAGTGTTTTGCAGAAATACACCTGGTAGACTGAGGCAGCAAGATTTGGGCCCTGAGATCATCTGTCTCTAAGGTCCGCTCATGTTTGACGATGTCTGTTGTCTTTCAATCCCTCCAATATTTTACAGCATGCAGTGAATAAGTAAATATGTTGTCATGACCCGAATTTAGTAAAGTCGTTTAGGTGCAGAAGGTGCTCTGTAGGTATTACAGATTAAGAATCATTAGTCTATACAGGTCCAGGAGCTGCAATGTGCCCTTTTATGCCTCAGTGTGAAGAAAGCACAATGTTGCTGAATGGTAGCTCAGCAGTTGTTCTGGAAGTTGGCAAATTGGCTAGAGTCAGCAGTATTTCTGGACCATTTTAGAAGCACTATATGTGCCAGACAGAAAACAACAACAACAACAACAACAACAGTCCAGAAAAAACTAGTAGGTAATGGAGGTACTATGGAGAATATGGCCAACTCATTAGTGTTTTTATCATTAGAGTTATTTAGTAAAAGTTTACTGGATTACATATTTTATAAGTTAAAGGACGTCTTTTATTCAGGCTGGGTTAGATAAAGAGGGTATTACTAATTCTGCTCTCTACACAGAAAGAGACACTATGAAGTTTTCTCACCCCTAGAGTTAATGAAGACCAAGTCATTATAACTTGATGTTTCCAGGCATTCTTAATCCACATATAAAACTGTTGTCATTTTACACCAAACTAATAAATATCAATGACTGAGCCCCTACCCCCTTCTCCAACAGGGATTCCAGTTTATTGGTGCTTTTCTTCACCCCAAAGCCCTCAGGGTCTGTTAATATGGGCCAGTACTATTCTACATAGGACTTCTGCTTTCTGAGACCATAAATACTTTGAAACTACTTTTGAAATAAAACCACATAGTTTCTTCTTTCTGACAGCTATCATAGGTTCGGTTACCTCAAAAGTGTTTCCTCCAAGTCCAGTTGAAGAGCTAGACATCGACGCTCTCTCATCTCACTTAGTTGTACAGTGAAGCTGGAAGATGCCCCACTGTGAAGGTTACTGCCAACCGCTTGCATCAGCCTCAGTTCATAAGGCTCTTGATTACAATAACAGATAAGATCTTGGAAGAGTTAATGTATGCTAATTTCTTATTATTCTTAAGGAATATGCAAACCAGAAAAACAAAATGTCCTGGCCTGTAAACATTTAAATTTGGTTTTTGGTTTAGGTTGCTGCCTTTCTGACACATATGGACATTTTCTCATTCCAGTACATTTACAAGCCATCTAGATCCAATAATGTCGTCGTCCTCACTGCTCTATGACCCACAGTATGTTTTCTTTGAGGAAACAACTTCAACCTATGTGGTGAGGTACTTCTCCCATGAACTATCTCCACTTCCCTCCCCATGGACCACTGTACATGTGGGTCAATAGGAAGGTGGTAATGGCCTAAACCTCTGTTTGCTTTGCTTATAAATAGTAGCACTGTATGTCTAAGTGTATGTTGGTATTTTTGTGATGTGAATGAGGGTAACAGTGTCTGACCCCACCTCCTAACATCCAAGCTCCAAATGTAAATTGTAATAGTAAAGGAGAGAAAATTTAGCTCAGCCTATTACAAATTAAATTTATATAGCCCCCATGTACAAATATATAAGCAGTCTTAAAAAAATAATTGATTTATAGTTCAAGATTTATAGTTTTTAGAATATTTTGAGTATTACTTTCTTGTTTTTTAAGACATTTATTTCTTTATTTCATTTTTATTTTTTATTGAATTTTTGGGGGTGACATTGGTTAATAAAATTGTATAGATTTCAAGTATACCATTCTATAATACATCATCTGTATATTGCATTGTGTTCACTATTCCAAATCAAGTCTTTTACCAGTACCATATTTTTCACATAAAAGCTTACATTTGAATAATACTGTTAACTGTTCAGGAAATGTTATACAAATGTCCTTTGGTTTTGCTTTGACAGTTGAAAAGGCAATTTAATGGTTCAGAAACCCCAATCAATCTTTGGCATTATTTTCAATCTTTGATAAATTCAATTAATAAGTAAAACAGAAAAGTTTTTGAGACATTTTTGGGTCATAAATTCCTGGAACCATATAATGTCCCTTCCATAAAAGAATACTACCGGTATGATTGCTACTCCTTTTTAGAACATTGGCATAGGGATATCATGATTTAGGTTAAATGTTTATTAAAAAAGAACTTTTTAATACAACCTATAAGCATGCTTCTTATTTACTATAATATGACACAAATCCAATGACATGTAGGTTATTTTTCTACTATCCTGAAATGAAAATTTATTAGAGATTACTAGGGGCTCCAATATTTAAGACAGACATATTTCTTTACAGGATATTGTTGTCCCAAGGATAAGTTAATGCACAAGATTATAAATACTACAGTTGTTTTAGAGGCATGGATACATGGAACAGACTGACAGCTGTCAGAGGAGGGAGGGAGGAAGGACCAGATGAAAGAAGGTGAAGGGATTAACCAAAGAACATATATGCATGAGCCATGACAACATAAAACAGTGTGGTGATGACCAGAGGGAGGGCGGTGAGGGCGGAGGAGGGGAAGTGAGAAATAGGGGCAGTGAGGGTGAAGATAGGGACACCTGTAATAGTGTAAACAATAAAAATAAAGTAAAAAAATAAATCTTAAAAAATAAAAATAAAACATTCATTCTAGATGAAGTCAGAAAACATGAAGTTTCAGAACTTGGAACATACTTGTGTTGAAAATGAGGTCTGGTTATATCAGAATTAAAGTTGTTATACCTTAGTCACAGTGAATTTTGACTAGTGAGAATTCTAGTTCTCTCTTTTCCAGTTCTATAAATTTTCTACTGTGCCAAGTCCTTGCAATATTTGTGTTTCAAATATAAAAATAAGTTTAAAAAGGGAAACTTAACACTATATTTGTTGTGGTTCCAACACCCTTTCCCAGAAGTTCTAAATACCCCAAATTGTCATCAGATTGTAATTCTCAACTGGGACAATTTTAACCACAGGGAAGGGTTTGGCAATGTCTGGAGGCATTTTTAATTGTTACAAATTCACAGTTGTGGGGGAGGAGGCAAAGGGTTGCTACTAACAATGTTTTGATGCTAACTGTTTTACAATCCACACAACAGCTCTTATAACCAGGAATTTTCTGGCCCCACAGGTCACTAGAGCCAAGGTTGAGATAGTCTTTATTAACCTTTCTTTCACCTAAATTATCTGGTCTCAAATGACAAGTAGAATCTATCTCATATGCCACCTCCCATTAGCAGTAACTATCTTGAGCTCAGTGTTGAAAACAAAAATAAGAGGTATGTGTTCAGTCTGCTCAGAGAGAAGGAAATGACTCTCTATTGTTTGCAGCTTAATGAACATTTTTTTAAAATTTAATATGATTGTTGTTTTTGAGTGGTGAAGTTAGAATTGAAAGTGTTTGTCATTTCTTAAAAACCTTTATCCTAAATTCACCCCCTACAGGTTTTTTCAGAATATTGTATTTTAAATTAGCATTAATATAACTCTTTTTGCATACAAAGCTTTATGTAGATTATGCATAGTGCATATAAATAATCTGAGAACCTATTTCTTAAATTCTCAGTTATAAAAAATGTTTTATTTTTTCAAATGTATTTCTAATCTGTCACAAATTGATACTTTAAAAAATATAAAAATGAGTCACCAGAGAAATACTTTAAAAAAGACATTCACAAGGCAATTTTTTAAAAATTATTACCATCAACAAACTTAAATAAATGATCTTTTAATTCATTATAAAAATTCTAAAACATTCTCAATTATTGTATTCTTATTCATGGGATTGGATAACATTGTTTATGGACCAGCAAGTATATGAGGAGTATAGTTGGAGTATCATAAATTATTATTTTATTTAAATCTGCTTCTTCATTCAGCAACCATTTATCACAGGACTGATATGTCATGCACTGCCATAGGTCCCAAGAATGCAGAGATAAAAAGTAGCCTCAGTCTTCATGGAATTCTCTATCTAGTGGAAGAGTTATAAATATTGTCAATGAAAGATATTAGTCATCATGGGTAGCGTGAGCGTGTAGAGGATGTTGAGAGAATCCCGGGACTGAGAAGGCTGTGTCACAAACATTTCCCTGGTGTAGGAACCCTCTGTCAACTTAAGGATAGTGTCTTTGCTAGAGAGTACTTCTTTGCCCACTTCATTATCTAGAAACATCTATTAAGTACACATGCAACCAAACTGAGAAGGTAAAAACTGTTTGTGTATTTACAATATGATGAAATAATAACTGGCCATGACTGCCCCCGGAGCCATTTATTCTCCTTTAAATACATTCCAGGCTGTTTAAATATGTTTAAAACCCAATTACGTAAAATGACACAATGGTAACTGACTTTTCAGGAAAGAACACGTTTCCAATTGGCTTTTGCTGTAACCAATAGTAGTCCATCTGACATTGAGACCAGGATTTGGTAGCCATGGCAAACAAGATGCTTAAATGGGTGTTTTGCTAGAACTATTGCAAAATAATAATTTAGGTATTTTAAAAGTTTATTATCTCCCTCAAAATGGAGATTATTTATTATTTCTCTACTGATTTAAAACAGGTAGCTAGAAAGAAACATATATGCCATATTTTTTTACTTCCAATTGCTTTTTTTTTATTTTTACTAGCTACACTCTCAATTGATCTTTTGATGACTTGTAATTTGAATGGTTAACAGTGCCTCTCAGACTCATTTTCCAATATAAAACATGTTGGTTTTAAATTACACAAATCTATATGATGCTGAATAGCCTTTGAAAAATGTTTACTGGAGCTGAGATATCACATGATTAATGCAGTTATTGAAATCTTGCCACCCTGTAATTTTGAAGCAAATGCTGTTGTCATTGCACAGTATATTAATTGTACTTTAGTTTCTTCCCCCACCCCCTCACCTGAGGACATTTTTTTCATTGCTTTTTTAGGGAGACAGAGGAAGGGAGGGAGGAAGGGTGAGAGAGAAACACTGGTGTGAGAGAGAAGCATTGACTGGTGACCTCACTGAAGTGCCCAGATCAGGATGGCATGCAGGACAAAGCTCCAAGCAACTAAGCCACACCAGCCAGGGCTGTACTTTAGTTTTGATGTGACATCTCATTCAAATAGATTAGGAAACTAAAATAGTAAGATTATTTTTAAAAAGCTGATAAGCTGGTCATTGTTTCTATTCTCATTACCTTCATGTATATTATACCAAAAGCTAAATAAGACCATGCCATGCAATAAAATGGACTTGTACATGGAGAAATTATTATTGTTTGTAAGTGATTAAATAAATCATAGTACATTTTTTCTAATGCCAGATCAAATATACAAAAGTAATGTGGACAATGGAAATAATAATTCAGAAAAAGAAGTCTTCTGAATATCAAAAGACATTTGGAGTTCCATCCAAATTGTTTATGCTAGTCTATTTATTGTTATTGAAAGATAATATTCCATGATATCGATGTTAGGGTTTGTTTATCCATTCATCTATTGAAGGGCATTAGGTTGTTTCCAATATGGAACAATGGCAAATATAAATGTTATAGAGATTCACATACAGGTTTTTGTATGAATAAAAAAATTACATTCATCTAGGACACCAATTTTCAACTGTTGTGCCAGAAGAATTTTTAAAATATGCAATATCTATCTATTTAATCAAGGGCACTGAACTATGTTCCCTTAGATTAAAAAAACACAATAACCAACACAACAATAGCCATCCACTGTGAATTAATCAAAATTATATCTATATTTTGTCAGATCAGTAATATATATATATATTTTTTGATGTGCTGCAGAATTTTAGTAATTATTTTATGTGTGCCATGAGATGAAAAAATTTGAAAATCACTGATCTAGAATACATACCAAGGAGGACAATTGGTAAGTTTTGTGATATGTTTAATATTGTAAGAAACCGACACTCATAATATTTTCCCAAGAAGTAAGACTACTCATCTTTCCACTGGCAACATATGCAAGAGCTCTCTGCCCCACATCCTCACCAGCACTTAGTATCCTCAGTAATTTTTATTTTATTCATTTTAAAAGGTCTGTAGCATGTCATTGGAGTTTTAATTTGTATTTTCTTAATGGTAAATAATGTTGAAAATCTTTTTATGTGCTTATTTATCTATATTATTTACATATATCCTACATATACCCTATGTAGTCTCCCGTAAATAAGTATTTTAATTTTTTTATTTTCTTATTGAATGCATTTCTTTTATTATGAAACTTAGAGAGTATATAACATCAGTTGCACAGAAGCACATTAATTTTTATTTAGTCCATTTATTCAGTATATCTTTTATAAATTATCCTTTGCTGATAAATCTTAGAATGCTTCTTGTAACATCACGTAACACATACTGTCTCCTATGTTTTCTTCTACAAGGTTCATTGTTTTATATTTTATATTCAATAGATCTATAATGTTGTGAATATTTTTTTCTATGAAATTTAGATTAGTTCTAAGCTTTTTTAACCAAGGAATAGAAATACTATAGGAATTAAAATAAATATGTTTTATTTTGCTTTGTCAAAAATTACAAAATTTATATTTAAACATGATCTTGTTTTTATCTCTGTAAGCTGGGCCTAGAATTTACATATTTTATTAAATCAACAATCTTTAAGATAACAAACTATTTATGTAACTAAGTATGAATAATTTAAAATCCGTGGGTAAACATATAAATGTATTTCAAGATAAAATTATTTTGTAACTTTGCATACATGATTTCTATGGTAATATAATTATGGATTTGCTTATACAGATTTAATTTGTTTTGTGTAGTAAGAGAAGTTCAAATTTCAAAAAGAACATGTATACTTTTCTTATCAAATGTGATTAAAATCATAATTGACTTAGACATTTTTTCTTTTACTGTCTCAAAAAATTATCCAGTACTACTAACTAAAATGGCTAAAGGGTTAACTACTTCTTGCCAATATTTTTTAAAAATAAGCACAAATTCATTGATTTGTCAATATTTAAAGAAGCAATGATTCACAAGTTTATTGATATCCTCATTCTATATATGGTTTAAATTACTTAGGCTTTATTACTTACTTTACATTTTCAACTAGCAAGGGGTAAGGAATGAAACTAAAATTACTTAACATTTATGTACTAGAAATGAAGATCTCCCTAATTCCCTTCCCCATACAGAACACAATCACATTTCATCTTCAAAACAACCTACAATTTCAAATTCATTTTTAAATGAGTTCATTAATTTTCAGACAGATTAAGTAAATTGCTACAGAGTATCACTGGGTAGCATTATCAAGGTTTCAAAACAGTTTTGTATAATTCATGAACCCTGTCCAACTCTCTTAAGACTGTTTAGTACATTAGATCACTTAAAAAATCTAGTTGAAGTAATTGAGTCAAATGGTATTACCTTCTATTATGCTTGAAAATTTGAAAAAAACACAAGATGAAAAATCATTTACTGTTGATTTTCTTGTTCTACTTTAGTTAATAAATTATTGACAATGGCAGTTGAGAAATGGTATTTTATTATATTTAAAAAATGACTCCTGCAAATCAATAACAGAAGTACAAATGACACAATAAAAACAGGTAAAAAATTTGAGCAGACACTTACAAAAGAAGATACAAAAAAGTACAATAAGTCTATGAAATATTTAACATTGTTAGTCAATAGAAAAATGAAAACCAAATGCATAATAAGGCAGCAACCTAAGCGTTTGTGGGATTATACCTGAGTGTACTGTGCCACTGTGACGTTCTTTTGAGTTAATAAAGCTATGGTAATAATCTTAATCTGCATGTCTTTTTCCACATGAACAACTGTAAGCCTGTTTTTGCCCACCTCCGTATGTGAAAATGGGCACATTTTTGTTTTTAAAAATTAGTTTCCAATAAAGTTGACTTAGGAAACATATCAAGCAAATAAAATTTGAAAAATACAATAGTGAAAGTTATAATAAGATGGAAAGGAAACAGTCATAGGAAGAAGGTACAAGTTTGAGGAGAAAAGATGACCTTTATGTCCACAATTAAGACAATACAGTAGAAATAAACACTGAAGAAAATGGAGTTATTTCTGTAGAGTTTACACTTGAGTTTTTCTCTAAAGATACAGATAGAAATAAAAATGGCATGAAAATAATAAGTGGAAAGTTGACATATGCATAAATTAGAGAATTGTGACCTTCAGTGTAAGTAACAGGGCTTCATTCACAAGAAATTGATAATTAAACTGGAACAGTATTGAAAAAAAATATCTGGGAACTCAGATCTGTGTTTTGACATTTACTATATGTGGGTCTTTGAAGAGCTATCTTAACTAAGCTATCCATAATTCAGTTTTCATAAATAAATTTTAAAAAAATGAAGTTCCAAGATCATGCTCTAGGATTACCCTATTGATTAAATTAGATCTGTCTGTGAATCTTCTGGCATAGTTCCTGGAGCTCTTTGACCCTAAAAGAATTGTAGAATGTAACAACAGCTTCACTTTACTAATGAGTATTGTAAATATAGTTTCAATGAATATTTAATTTTTTACATTTTACTATTTAAGAAAATAAAGAAAAATAATTTTAAAATAATATATTCTATAACAGTATTTCCTGAACTGAATACTAATATTACTAGTTGGGGTGAAAAAATTCCAGAAATTATAAAATATATTTGACAGTGGGCTTGATAATTATGTATATCAAAATATTTACTTAGATGCAATGACTAATTTATTATTCACATTAAGAATATTATATAGGACATTCAATGATGTGTAACTTCTTGTAAGCAGTGAAAATTAAAAAACAAGCTTAACAAAATTTTTGTGATGATGTAAGAACAAATCATTTTCCCAAATGTTAATTCATTTCATTAAGCCCAAGGATTACACAGATAAGTGATGCAAGCTAGAAAAAAGTGATAAAATGAATTTAAATTTTTAAAAATGAAATGAAAAGAATACCACCAAACAACAACAAAAAAGTAACACCAATAACATAAAAAGATAGTTAAGCCTTGATGGGGGTGGCTAAGTTGGTTGGGCCTCATCCTGCAAAGTAATAGGTCAGGTTACAGGTTTGATTCCAGTCAGTGTACATGCCTAAATTGTGGGTTCGGTTCCCCGCTCTGTGTGCATACGAGAGAAGAGGCAACCAATCAATGTTCCTTTGTCAGACTGGTGTCTGTTTTCCTCTCTTTCTCCCTCCCTTCCTCTCTCTAGGTTTAAAAAAAAAAAGTAGTAAAAAAGTGAAACTTTAAAACAAAATGAGCATTCCTTACATGCAAGTCTGACTTACTAAACAATTCATTCCTCTATTGACAGATAGGGAAAGCAAAGAAGGAAGGAAAGAGGGGGGAGATAGAGGGAAATGAGATGTAGAAATGCAAGACAGAGATGATCGAAGTGTCTGGTGTTCTACAACAAATGCTACAAAAATAGAGATGGATTCACAAGTAAAACAGAGGTAGTTTCATCAAAGATGAGGGTCATCACACACAAAAGTGAAATGAAAGGATATGGTAAGGGGAGAAGGAGGTAGATAAAACAAATAAAGGACTGGAAAATCAGCTTGAGGAAAGTTTTTTTAAAAACTTCGATACTATTTCAAAAGTATTCTGAATTCAGACATTTGAAAAACTAGACGTAGACCTCCTGAATATATAAGGTTGTCAGAGATAGTATGTGTTGCATATAATAAATGATTAATGGCTAATAAAGAATAAAATTTAATCGATTGGCTTATTAAGCAATCTGTGAAGCAGGAAGTATCTCATGCAGCAAATAGAAGGAGCCCCAAGGGGTTGTACAAAATGGAAAGAGTGTATAGCAAGCCCTGACCAGTGTGACTCAGTTGGTTGGAGTGTTGTCCCTGTAACTAAAAAGTTGCAGATTTGATTCCCAGTCAGGCAACGTATGAATGTGGGTTTGGTCCCTGGTTTGGATGCATATGGGAGGTAACCAATAGAGGCTTGTCTCTCTCATGGATGTTTCTCTCTCTCCTTTCTTTTCTCTTAAAAAAAAAATAAAGATTGTATAGGAAGAAGAGTGAGTGGGCAAGGGTTGACCAGAAAGTTCCAGACTGGTTGATTAAGATTAAATTTCTAAAAAAGGCTGAAATAGCAACTATATCAGCTATTAAATCTAGACTTTGTACCATGGACACAAGCGAAGCCATTTCGGATCACGGAGAGGAACATCAATGCAAACTCACCTCCTATCACATAAAGCCGTAACTGTGCTATTTAACAAATCAAGTCACATGGAGTTTTAAATTCGTAGTCTTTGATTACAGATGGTTAATTTACGATTTTTCAGCCTTGTGATGGTGTGAAAGTAATGCACGTTCTGCAAAGGCCATACTTCAAATTTTGAATTTTGATCTTTTTCTAGGCTAATGATGCTAATTACACTTTCTCCTGAGGCTGGGCTCTGGCAGTTAGCAGCAGCTCCCAGTCAGCCAGTGTTCACGAGACTAAACAACAGGTACTCTCCAGTGTGGTGTTAAATGTGATCCTTAGTGCGTCGTGTGCAGACATGAAGCAACAGACTAAATTACTGCACTTGTCACCATAAGCAGACTTGGAATAGGGTGCCTAAGCACTCCATGACCTGCAGGTTCTTGACAGTGCAGGAAAGAATTCAACACCATATCCAAGTGAAAGCAAAAAAAAGTTTTACTTAGGTTGAGAGGAGGGGGCCAGGATGTGGTTCCCAGAGACAACATTGCGGGTAAGCCTGGGACTGGCTGCCTCTGCCCGGGGCTCCCCTAATCGCCAGTGTCATAGGGTACCACTGTGAAAAGAGTGAAAGTATGTGTCCAAATGGACAAGGGTGAACTCATTAGTGAGTTGCATGCCGAGTCAGTTTTTGCAATTTTATGTTTCCAAGAATAGGTTGTCGTGTGGCACCAAATTCTGCTTCTGCCTTCTGATTGTGAGGGGGTCTTGTTTCTAATATGATTTGTTCCAGAAGTGTTATGGTTCATCCGCTCACTCCCCACACTTCTACTTGTACTGTCAGTTTTCATTATAATGATGGTATAATGAGCTTTGGGGTCAATCTCTGGTCACTTTTTCCTCTATCTTGAATCAGTCTGATTTTAGACAGTTTTAATTGTTGATTTCTGCAAACACCACAAGAATTTCCTGTCATAAACTCATTCTCTTTGATCACGCATGGGGGCAGGTTCTGGGTGAAAGGACCTAGGAGCGTGTACATATATATATGTACACACACACACACACACACACACACACACACACATATATACACACACACATAAAATCACAAGGGCCTTTAAGTGAACGAGATGGGTGGGACAGTCAGAGGCAAAAAGGAATATGTAGAGATGTGACTAATTAGCAGATGTTAAAGTGATAGATTGCAGCTTTGAAGGTGGGAAGGGGCCATGAGTATAAAATGAGGAGCCTTGAGAAGCTAGTGTAGGCATGGAGCATTCTCTTCCCCGAATCCTCCAGAACAAACACAGCCCTACTAACTGCTTGATTTTAGCTCACTGAGACCTAATTCATATTTATGACCTTCCAACTGTAAACTAATAATTTTATGATTTTTTTAGGCACTCATTTTGTGAAAATTGGTTGCAGCAACAATAGGAAATAATACACACAATACACATGTTAACACAGGCAAGTAAACAGAATCTCAGTAGGTGTGTGCTTGAGGAAGAGGAAAATGCTTAAGATTAGAGAACGAGGCTATCCAATATGGTAGCCATTAACCAGGTACTGTAGCAGAAGAGAAAAATGGTTTTTGTAGACAACTGGCTTCTTTTTAGAAGAGCAATATGACCCAAAAATCCAAGACAAAAATCATAGAATGAAATAAAAAGTGATATGAAGTTTTGATAAAATATGTGTTCCATTCAAGAGATTAAAATGATTCTAAACACTGGAGAACATAATAACTTGATTTCCTTTGGAAACAAAGCCATGAAACAATATATAAAAGGTTGACAAATTCAATATACTTATATGGTAAAAGCTGTCAAAAAGTAACTGTGACATTCTGGTAGATAAAATTTGCAATATACACTACAGTTAAAAGATCTTATCCATAATATGTCAGTGTTCCTACAAATGAAAGTTGAAACAAAAGCAAACAAAATATAGAAGAAAAGAAGAAAATATTTGTAAATGAAAGAACATTTTATGAAAAATTAACAACTGACTAATAAATATGTGAAATTTGGTCGATTCTAGCTTTATTTCTAATTTTACATCCAAAACTAATCCTTAACCTAATTTTATGACTACTTTAAGGCAGAGAGAGACAGCAATTTGTATTATGACTAAAAGTAAATTCCCAGTGTCTTTTTTATATCACTACACATTTTACTATTATATTTTATATCACTATATATTTTTCATCAGTGTATCATACCCTTTAATACTGGAAATAAAGAAATAATTAAAAATGAAAACATACTGAGGTTAATAACTCAATTCAGAGTTAAAGAATATGAATATATAATCTTTAATTTCCAATCTGTTAATTTAGACTTTGAAAGTATTAAATTCACTTTGCTTTAACTTAGAGTGTTAGTATTTCTTAAGATTAAATGTCTGCCTTAAAGGTCAAGCCAATTTTGATATCATGTCAACACAGATTTTTATTCTCATTTTTAACATTAGTCATCTCTTTTATTAGTAACTCCTAATACATTTTATTTTATCTTTTTTACCTTTCACCTAGTCTTTGGGGAACCCTGTTCTTGTCATATACCTGAACTTTTAGTGTCATGGTGTCCCTGCAGCATGTCCGACCTCATCTCAGATATGCATCTCAACTCTTATCTTTGGTGGTTCCTTTTCTAAAACTCCTTTTCTTTTTCTGAAGCTGTGCCCTAGGCCTGAGGTGGATAAATATTTTGCTACAATCAAATCAGTATCATTTTTCCTCATCAGTGCTGTGGAACTGATCACTATGCCAGTCCCCACATCCCAAGTCTAATTATCTTAGAGTAATCAAAATTAAGTTAAATTTGCTATCCCTTAGCCCAAGCAATGAAAGAGGAAAACATTGTGAAAACTTCACTACTGGATATAACATTAAAAGGGGGAGGAAGAAGCAAAATTTTTCAAAGTAAATTTTAAATGTATCAAGGCAAATACACATACTAGTAAAAAAGTAGAAAAAGTACTAAATAATTCTGTTTGAGTAACATTTTTGTATCTCATGAATCTTTTCATCTCTAAAGTAACCTGTAATGCTAGGCATTATAAACTGCCACTTTGATTTTACAGACAGCATTCTGGAAGCTATTTATATTGTGCACCTGTAAAACTCCTCAGAGGAGCATGTTACAAATATATATCAGAAAAACAACCTATCCTTATCTGACCCTAACATTTCAGAAGAATCATGTGTACTCATATGTCCTACTCCATAGATTTAACTTTCCATACTCTAAATCAACTATCTATCAATGTGTAATTTACAAAGTATTGTCAGAGGAGAGGGGAGGTTGGGGGGCTAGGTGAAAAAGATGAAGGGATTAAGCAAAAGAAACAAACAAACAAGCAAACAAAAATAACATAGACACAGACAATAGCATGGTGATTACCAGACGGAAAGCACGGGGTGGGAGTAGGTAGAAAAGGGGATAAATGGTGATGGGAGGAGACTTGACTTGGGGTGGTGAACACACAATACAATATACAAACGAATACAGATGATGCGAAGGCCATCTTCCTCACTTTCTGCATGTCATATTATAAGCCAGCCTCCATGTATCCAGTTCAATTGGTTTATAGGTTATGTTTCCTAGTTTTAACTGAACCAATATTTAGAAAATGGAAAATTGACTTTATCTTCCTACAAAGAAACAAGTAAAAGGATAACAATAAATATTTCAGAATATGTTACTAACAAAATAATGTAAAAATAAAACAAAAACTCAGTGGCAATATCTCAGAAAGTGATGCAGTTTCTGTTCACACTTCTTACTCAATAACAGAAGACAAGAGCCATATACCACCACTGAAATGTTTACTCTACTGAAGCAGGAAAATTAGCTGAAATAGTCCACAGAAAACAGAAGAGAAACTAATAAAAATATATTATTTTATCAGTATGCACTGTTGACTGGTGCCAGAGTGTATTAATGATGAAGTTTTAGGAAAATTACACCCTGTGGGAAGTTTACTGTAGAATTGTATGACAGTCCAGATATTTTTAACATGTCTCCTATTATTTTCTAGATTTTGTTTCATAAACTAATATATCAAGAAGTATTTTTTTTGTAAACTACTAAAGAAGAGGTGTACTGGAAAATGTATGTCTTTAAAAGTAAACAACACATTTTAAATATTTTGGGAAAAAGTTAAATGTTCTAAACTAATGGTTCAAAAGTTATACCATGCAAAAATTTCATTTACAATATTTTTCAGAGAAAAACTATTGTTCCTTTAAACAGAAGTCAGACATGCAAAAATTATACTTGCAAACATCCATGTCATTAATTTCACAAAATGAGATTATGTATAAATGTATAGTGACTTTTATAATATTTTATATGGATATGGAGAATAGCCATGAAAATCTTTTTAAACACAAAGAAGTATGCTGGTTATGTTTGACCAGGTTGCTAAAGTGATGGAATAAAAATGAGGGACACTTTTTAAAAATATGTAAGTATTATAAATTTTTCAACTCTTTTTTGATGGTAAGGGTCTGTTAGGATTACACTAATTTGCAGATAGTTTAGAAAACAAAACACAATCTATCTCTGTAACGTAAAAGTCATCATTTTAAATTAAAGGAGAAAATGTTCTGTGAAAAATTCTGTTAATAAGAAACACTCAAAATATGAGTATTTGAATATTTCCCAATATTTTATAATTTTGTTACCTAAAATAATTTTTACAAATGGAAACAATACATTTAAATCTATATTCTTGAAAAGGTAGAAAAACCTATTGTAATCTACATAAAGTGTTTTAAAACTAATAGTTTAATAGACTTCGAAGACATTTGTTATTTATATAAAATGCATTTTCAGATTAGTTTATAAGAGCCACATAGAAGATGAGTTTTTATCCTCTCAATTTTAACAAAAGTCTTTGCATATTTATAAATACAGATTGAAACAGTAATACTTTTAAGTTAAGCTAATACTCTCCTTCTATTTGTGTATATTTGTTTATATTATATTGAGGTGCTCAAAAAGTCCATTACGTTTCTTTTTGTAAAATAAAAGACACATTTTTCATTTTCACCAATAACTTTATTGATTTGGGAATTTTGAGTGTTTCAGCTATGTCTCTCACTATTGGCTTCTAGTGAGTAGAGGCCAAGGTTGCTGCTAAACATCTTCCAATGCACAAGACAGCCCCACAGCAACGAATGACGACGCCAAAATGTCAATAATACCAAGAAGCTTCACAAACCACTTTTTTTTTCAGGTTTAAAACTTTCACTTGCATACTAAAAAATCATGCATTCCAATAATTACAATCTCTGATTAAACTGCATTTCACAACATGCAGGACCCCCTTGGACCAGCTTGGTGTTTACTCTAGATTTCACTGTCGTCCCACCCAGCTTCTTCCTTCACCAACATGCAAGTTCTTTTCTTTCTCTGCCAGCCAGAGGCAGATGGGAGAGGCAGGTGCAGCCTCTCTCAGTAGTTCTGATATGAAAAGGGGCAGCACAGTCACTTAAACTGATCCAACCTCTTTGCATCTTACAAAGTTAAACAGCTAAAAGCAGTAAAATAAGAAGGCAATGCTTGTGGAAGGTACAGTGCATATTGGTGGTGTGGGCCTCATTATGATTTGTCTGCTTGTTTCTCCTGTTCAATCGTTTCCTCGGAAGACAGTGGATTTTTCTCTTGCGTTTCTGTGTTCTTCAGTTTCGACTTACTGAATTCCTTAATCTCGGCCATACCGGGTTTATCAGACGCTGTTGCTAAAGCGTGTGAAGGAGAGAAGTCTGATCTGCTCAGTGACCGCCCTCGAATCACAAAACACTTTTGACGCATTTGATCAGTCACAGCACCTTCTCCATACACTGCACAAATCATTTTTTGCATTTCAGTTGTGTTTTTACCTTTATCTAAATAATAAAGCATACTATGCCAAAGATGTTGCATATCTTCATCCGTCTTCAGTATTAAAATGGCTGCACAAAATTCACCAATTTTGATGTTTATAGTTTTCTAAATGCATGCTGATATGACAGCTAACACAATACAATCTAACAAAGTTGTTTCAAATGAAATTAAAGACAACAAAGCACTACTAGAGCCATCACATGGAAAAAACTAAACAAACTTTTTGGCCAACCCGATATATCTTTGTAAAATCTCATTTTCAGGTACCACAGCTAATTCAATCAAGTATTTAAAAAATACAAAACAAAAAAAACCTTAAATAAAATTCTTTCGAAGTATTTTCCCAATGTGTTAAACCTGAATACTTAGAAATAATAAAGCCAAAGCCATGTGTTGCTATATAAAATATAGATGTTCTATAACGTAGAAAAGACAAAAATGTTTTATAAAGCTAATAAATTAAAAATCACTAGTTTAAAATGTTATTTATTTTGACACCTTCTTGCATTTCTTGGTTTTACTTTTTTACAAGTAATATATAAACTTTATTAATAGTATCAGGTACATGGGGTCCATCTGGAAAAAGTCCAGCCATTGTTAATATAATGAGGATGGTTTGCATGACATTGATGTAAACTGGTAGTCAAGCAGAGGGCACTGGAATGCCCATGCCTGAACGACAACTTCACTGTGCTAGTCAGTGGGAGCGGTATACACCGCTGAGTGAGCATGTGTGCTGTGGCCATCACATTCAAAAGGAACTGAGCGAATAAAGCAGCAAATCTGCATCAGAGTTTGCGTTAAGCTTGAAAATAAACTATTCGATGACTCAGAAGTCCACAGCCATGGGCAACCTGTGATGGACAATGTGCCTGCTCAAGCATCACATCTCATGCAGAGTTTTTTTGGCATATTTTCAAATCACCCAGGTGACTCAGCCCCTCTACAGGTCAGCTTTGACACCTGGTGACTTCTGGCTTTTCCCAAAACTAAAATCACCTTTCAAAGGGAAGAGATTATAGACTGTCGATGAGGTTTAAGAAAATACAGGGCAGCTGATGACAACTGGGAGAACTGCATGAGGTCCCAAGGGGCCTACTTATAGGGGACTGAGGTGTCATTGTCCTGTGTACAATGTTTCTTATATCTTGTATCTTCTTCAAAAATATCTTTATTTTTTATATTACATGGCTGCTAGATACTTTCTGGACAGCCCTTGTCGAATATACTCTCCAAAATATTATTAAATAAGCTTACATATGTTAGGAAATATGTAACTTTTTATCGGCAGACTCATGTTCAAAGTGTGGAGGCCACTGACAGCTCACTGTGCTCTTGAAAAAATCTAGTTAACTCATTATTATTACAGAGGCTTATATAAGAGAAGTGGATGAATTATTGTTATTAAAACCAAAACAAAATTGGAATGTGCTGGTGAAGGTTTAAAAACAGGATGGGGTGGGAGGAAGCTCTGATTTGTAGTGTTTGCTGATTTTCTTAATGAAAATACTCCCACAGTGGACTGGTTTCAGATTACTAACAGGACACCATGTGGAGTTGGGAATTGATGTGTTCAATCAACTCTTGCAAGCTGTTACATGTTGGTATACCAGAGCATTGAATAACCATGTCCTATGGACAATTTATTCCACTCTCATTTCTCAAAAATAATATGTGAAATTCCAGCAAAAATATCCTGACTCCAATTGTCTTGCCTTCTTTCTACAATATTTAATAAGTACTCTGTACATGTTTGCTCAATAAATGGTGCTTTCTAGTTTTAATCATTTTTATTTTCACACTCTGAAATATCATAATGCATTTTTCTAAGTATGTTTAACAGAACAGAGAGTAAGACATGGAAGGTGAGAGAGGGAAGGCGTGCTTCTGCAATAAAGAAAAAAGCTATTTTAATGTTACTTAAAATTTTTTCAACAGAGTTAAAGTTATTGAATAAGAATTACAAAGAAAACTAAGTTTGAAATACAGAAACTTCCTATCATGATAATTTTACAAGAACACATGGAAAAATACACACACATGCTCATGTGCATGCGCCATACTCAGACAATAGTTATCTCACTCTTGAATAAGTTCCCTCAGAACAAAGACTGAAAACACTTTATTCTCATGTCAACACATTTCTATTCGAGTGTTTTTCCACTAAGTAAGTTATGATTTTTCCTTATTCATTAAGATTAATTTGGAAAAGAACAGTATTTGATTGCTGGTGGATTCCTCCTCAATATATTGCTCACATACAAAAATTAGTTGTACTTGGCTCATCCAATGCTTGAACATAGTTTTAGATTGCCTTATCACTCCAAATGACTTGTAAAATTACCCTACAATTATCACTGTGTTCACTAAAGCTAGGAAAAAATTAAGTTTAAACAATGGCTTATTTTAATATCTTAAAGTTCAAAAGAAGATAATTGAACAAACACTATGCACAAGGCACTTAGAAATGACATCCTAACTGACTTCATGTTAGACTATAGTACTACCTACATAAAATGATATCCTTTATATGATGAGAACAAGCCACAGACTCTATTAATTTTTCTCAAATGTTTTAAACAAAAAGGCATGGGCTCTTTATTTTACTAACTGAGTCTGCTTCAGCAACTTTGTGTCGACCAACTTTGCTATGTGGCAGAAAAAAGTGCAACAATTCATAACATATTCCACTAATCTACTAACAAGGCTATTTGCTTCAAAGCTCACTCTTCTCTATTGTCTACTTTGTTGTAAAGTTAATTTTCCATTTACATCAATTGATTTGCTTCTTCATTTGCTCCCATGGACAGAATTTCTATTAAAGAAGCTCCATGGACAGACAGCAGAGAGCTTGGAATGAATCATGCATTGAGTCATTCATTCATCTATTCATTTATTCATTTAAAATGTTTTTAAGGTTCATTTACTAAAGATTTCCCAAGCATTTATGACTATTTTATAGCTCATTTAGGTTCATAACAAAATTGAGAGGGAGATACAGGTATTTCCCAAAATAGTTCCTGTCCCCACACCTGCATAGCCTCTCCCGTTAGCCACATCCTCTGCCAGAGTGGTCTATTTCTTACAATTGATGAACCTATATTGACACACTTCAATTGCACAAAATCCATAGGTTATCTTAGGGTTCACTCTTTGTCTTGAACATTCTAGAGTTTTGGATAAATATATCATGACACGTACCCATTATTATAATGGAATACAGAATATTTTCACTGCCCTAAAAATCATCTGTGCTCTGCCTATTCATCTATCTTCTTTCCCCACCCAATTATAACCACTCATCTTTTTACTCTGTACAGCTTTGCACTCTCTGATGGTCATGTAGTTGGAAGCATACAGTATGTAGCCTTTTCAGGTTGACTTCTGCCCTTTAGTAATGTGCATGTAAGTTTTCTTCATTTATTTTCATAGCTTGATAGCTCATTTCTTTTTAGTGCTGAATTACATTCTATCACCTGGACAGAATTGTTTCCATAATTCAATACATATTTTTGATCCACTTTTATATATCTCAGACACATTGCTAGGCATCGAGGGGAGAAAGCTGTGGACTTGGTATCCCTGTAAAGAACATCTTTATATATCTTTCACTTAGAATATAACAAGTACCATTGAGGGCAGGAATGAATTCATACTTGTTAGCAACTTTGAAGAAATGCAGCATAATGCAAGCATTTTTTTTTAATGATTTAAAATGTATATTGCTGTTGCTATGGTGATGATTACCATAAATATAACAATAATTCTAGATAAAGAAAAGAGGAAGTACTCTGCAATTTTACCAGTAATAAATCATAACAATTTTGAATGGTAACCTTTGTACCTGGAAAAGCTAAAAACAATCAATACCATGTTCCACATGATAAACCTCGTAACTGGAATGGTTTTCCCAGTCTTCATCCAGTATCCCTCAGGACCATGGCTGTTGATTCTTAATGTCTTACCTAATATGTCACATCTCGAAAATAATCTCTCAAGTAAAGGTTGAGAGGACGTTTCAATGCACATTTCTGTGCTTGCTCTTCATGGCACTTATGACAATGTTGTATGTACTTATCTCTTTCCCCTATCAGCTCTAAAACCTTTAATGTCAGGGATGTGTCTATCTTATGCACCACTTTATCCCCGAAACTGAACACGGTGGCTGATCCATTATATATTTAATAAATTTTAATATTTGCATTATTAAATATTAATGATAATATTATTACTATTATTACTATTATATAATTTACTCTTACATAATAGTAAAATGAGGAACTCAAAAGTGTAAGGGTCACAGTTACTGTTAGACATCTAGGTTTTTTCATGTCTGATGACAGAGTATGATAACACTGCCTTTTTATTCAACTGCTTATGTATATAAAATGCTTCTATATTTTGTTTGTCTATATTTTGAATCACTCAATTTTTAGTTACTGAGAACACATTAACAATAGAGATAATATCTACTTTCTAATAGTCATTTACCACACATATTTATATATTTAATACTCATTCTTGAAACAGGATTGAGTTTGGTATTATTAGGTCTGCTTTGTTAAGAAGACCCAACATGTGGCTTGGGATATTGTAATATTCCTTGCAAATGTTACAGTCAAGATTGGAACTCAAGTTTGTTTAGGATTTTTCTCATTATATTACTACTATGAACAGATCCTAGTGTTTAGCTCACCACATTTGAGTTATTTTTAATAGCTCAATTAATTGTACTTAGGATACTTTGCAACTATACATTCCATATTAATTAAATTTATTCAATGAACACACACTATGTATCAACCTGATCTCAACTATCATGCTAGGTATTATGCAGAGATGCAGAGAAAGTATATTAAGTATACGATCCTGAAACTCATAAGTGAATCTAGGCTCGGGAGATAATTAGTCATCTGCATCTTTTAGCTAATTAAATTTAGGTCTTCTGGAAGACTGAAATGACCTAGGTAGACTCCTAAGAAATATTACACTGTCTATTAAGGTACAGGTACAGAAAATGAATTAAGCAGGAAATTGTGAAGAAACTGGGAGAAAATACAGGGATGGGCAAAGGTATGTTCACAAATATGAGTATGTGAAACAGAGATTATTTTTTATTATTAGTTATTAATTATTATATCAGTTTCCATATAATATCTGTAAATCTACTTTTGCCCATCCCTGTATAATGAAAATTTAAGACAAAGTTTTTATGAAAGATAAAGAAGAGAGGATCTTAAGTTGAGAGTGAAAAAGAGTGGCAGGGTTCAGTTTCAGATGGCTCTGAGGACAGAAGGCAGAGACAGGGAATATAACTGAAGGTGTCAAGAATGAGTGGCCAGAGGGGGAATAAAGCAGGGCCCTCGCATTACGACCTGAAAAAGAACTTAATACGGAAGGCTAGAAGCAAAAAGGAGACATGTCTGACCAATTAATTCAGCAGCCGTGAGCCCGGCTTGATAAGATGGCCATGTGTCCCTGAATATCACAAGCTAAAATGGCACAGGAGGGAAATACTTGAGACTCTGCGCTGGGAAAGGAAGCCTCTGCTACAGTTTCACTAAACAAAGAGCCTTTACTAACTGAGAAAAAAGCTTTTGTAGCTGTATGTTATTCCCAAGGGGAAGAAGGAGGGAGAACCTAGAAACTGACTAAGGTACTTAACTCTTGGTCTTCAATAGTAAGCATGTTTAGATTAGGTAAGTACCCACTTGTAGCAAGTGTATAGAACAAACTTACAACTTTATTTCCTCTATGTATAGGTCATTTAGCCTATCCGGGTGCCTGCTTGCAGCTTAGTGCAAGTACGTGTCTCATAAATAAACTTGTTATCTTATTTCTGCTCTACGTGTTGTCTTTCATTTGAATTAGTCTCGTGGCAAGACAAGAACCAAGGCCGGGGGTGGGGTCTGCTGACCCACATGTCTCTCCTCCATAACAAAGGTAGGAATGAAAAGACATTACTGATTTTCTTTGGGTTACCATCATAACTGAATATCTCTTTTTATTCAAAAAATACACAAGATTAGAGCCTCCATGAATCAGAAATGGAGTCACCTACCAGTCTTACATCGGATTTACATGATTCCACCTACATTGTGTTCCTCAGAGAGATGTATGTAAGCCAGGTTCATTAAGCTCTCCTCTGGGAAGGAAATAATAAAATTATTTCCAAGGAAGAAGAAACAGGGATTTTCACAAAGTATGGCAGTATTCATTCTATGAATAATTGATTAAGAGAACAGAATGGATTTAGGGGAAAGGTTTTACTGTAGACCAAGAAATAGTTTTGCTAGTATAATGATATGAAATGAACGTACAGTGAAGAAAGGAGACAGAGATAGATACAGATACACCATATGTGTTTGTGATCATTGCTACATTTTTCTAGTTCTTTTTCTGTCAAAGGTTAGCAGTAAAATAATGATGTTCTATATATATTATACTTACATAGTATTGCTAGAAGACAATTGAAATAATTTAAAATATTAAATAGAAAATTACAAAAGATTAAAACAGATCTTTAAGTTCTATTTTTAATTATCATTCTTCCAATATAATGAAGTACATTTTTGAGAAGATACATCTTTAATAAGGATCCAGGATCAGCTGGTTGAGCTGGACAGGGAACTCAATAAGAAAAGTACTACATTAAACTTCCTTTCAGTAAAATTTATTTTTCTTAGTGGTTTGTTTTAGGCAAAATTCCAATTAATTATAATGAGAATTACAGTAATAAACCATTGAATGTGGTAGGTGAGTTACGATGGAAATTGAAGAGTCTTTTTCCCTGCGAGCACTGCTCCAGACACACTCCATCTGGTGCAAACGCACAACCATGCCATGCTCACTGGAGGGACAGCCATCGTTCGCTTTGAGTTTCCCTTCCAAAGAGGTTTTTATCATTGAACACATACAATAAGTGCCTTTCAACTGCTTGTCTGGTTTGATTTTCTGCTGAATCCTCTGACTGTTTTCTGAAAAAGAACAAACAGGTAGGTAACAGATCTGGAAATTTTGTTTTTCACCTAAATTAGGCAAATTAGAATTATTATATTTGCTTGAATGGCATTGAACTAAACAGGAAAATGTGTGAAAAAACTTATACCATTGTTTCAGTATTCAAAAGTTTTTCTAACACTTGACAAACTCTTTATAAGAGAAATGTATATAGCCATCTCCTTCAATAAAATTTCACATGACAAGCCTACACAAAAACCATTTTCTTTAATTATGATTTTTCACTTCCAGCAGTTTGAAAGAAAAATATAAAAGAACAGAAACACTGAGTGAAATGCCATTATTTTACTATGCAACACCGAGAGTAGTTCTTTGTATTAAAGGATAATTTCCTATACCTTTCAAACGGCTTTCATTTCTTCTTCAAAAAACCAGTGAATTTCCACAATGTGCCCAGTAATTATACACACATACAAAAGAATAAATAATTTTATGACTACTTCCTTAAATTTTAGAGTCTTATTTATCATATCTGTGAATAATTTCTAGCAAAGTATTGGCCTTAGATTTATTCTTTCATTTTCTTTTTAATGTTTAAAACTTTA
Organism: Mormoops blainvillei; assembly: GCA_004026545.1. Lineage (NCBI taxonomy): Eukaryota > Metazoa > Chordata > Mammalia > Chiroptera > Mormoopidae > Mormoops > Mormoops blainvillei. Next base: position 26,542 of record PVJD01007459.1, read on the forward strand.
ACATTTACTGCTACTTTCAAGCTCTGAGGTGAAGGTCATACTTCACCAATTTTTGCATCCCACTGGTCCCTGATCATTCTAAGATTTTCCCCCCATAAACTCTTAAACATCCAAAAGATATCATAAAAGGAAAAAGGAGGATAATAAGAGCTGAGAGAAGAAAATAAAAATTAGAAAGCAAAAAATTAAGTAAATTTCCTAGCAAACATGTATTTCACGTATTTGATTTGAGAAAATGGTCTTGTACCTCAAAGCACCCCTTTACTTTTATCTTCTCTAAATGAATTAAACAAGTAAAAATATATATTATTGCTATTCTTGCAAGAAATTACTAACATTGAGATGTTAGTATTTAATGATAGTTTTTGTAGCAGTAGGCACAGAAGAATCAGAAGCATATTAACTTTTTATTCTGTGAATCTGCATTAGCTTTCTCAATACAACTCTGCTTGTACCCGTTTTTTTCCCCAACATATGTTATCCCTACTTAGCAATAAAGCTCAGAGACAAGCAGGTGATAAGATTCCAAAAACAAAATGCAAATGAATGTCTATTAGCCTTTTAAAAGATAGTGGGATAGATAGGCAATCAAGCTGTGGGGAATTTATAGAAAAATTATTTTATGAAGAAAGTTACACATAATCTAGTACTTTATATTAGATTGCATTACATTATTTTACATGCATATATTTTATACATGTACATATATCCATGAATATGCATATGAAAACATGTTATGTTTTATTCTCTTGCAGGTGTTTTAAAATATATATAAATGATATGATGTTATACTATGTAATGTTTGGTAACTTATTATGTTTGTTTTGTTTGTTTAGATATAGAGGCTATTCCAGAGGATTATCCATATTGCCATATATAGATCTCCTTCCATTTCTTTCATATTCTATCATATAACCAGCACAGTCTTTTTCTTTAAAACTATAAAATACACGGAAACTACTGTGAAGAAATATGCTAATGTACATGCAATGGTTTCTCCAGGTGGCCAAGTTATTGGTCATTTTTCCCTTGTTTACAATACTGTGTTTTCTATTTTTATAATAAATGTGTTATTTTATAATAATAGAAATAGTTTTTGTCAGATCCATTACTACAAGAGGTTAGTTATATAAAATAATTTTTAAGTTATTCTACATTGTATAAGATTTTTTAGATAATTTTGATCATATATAGCCAGGTTTGCTCCATTTGAGGGTTTCTTAATAGGGGCCGTTCTTTTATACAAATACTTCTCCTCTATCCTTAAATACTTAAAATAGAGCAAGATTTGGAATGGGAAACAATATCACAACAGCAGTTACCTTATGCAAAACCTATCTGGGGTATTACCAAGATGTTGGTCCACTGAAATAATTACACACTTAGACCCACAATACTACTTATGCCTAATATCTTTTCAAATGATATTAACCTTTCAGGTAGTGCAGGATTCACCATTTGTGCAATGTTTGAAGCAGCACACCTTGAATCAGATATATCCTCTGCTTTCATGAGTAGCACCAAGTCAGCTGTACGGGATTCCTAAAGGTTAGTGTCACTCTTTCTATCTTATGTGTTTTATGCCCTTAACGTATGCTCATCTACTGAGCCAGACAGAGAAGATTAAATTTAAACTTTAGTTTCTGAGGTGATAACTATATCCCTTGGAAACATCCTCAGAGTAAATTCATGTTGTCATTTTTGTAAGACACTCAGTCAGTCCTTTCCAGTTTCGATCCGGAGCAGAATTTAATTCATTTCCCAGCCTGCTACATTTGTGATTCCCAACATCAAACTTAGTCTAACTCTCACTCAGAAATTAGCCTTTTTGAAAATGACCTAGTGTCTCCTGACTCCACTGATATCCACTTGACAAAATGCATTGTATTTTATATAAATGTTATTATGTGTTTAGTTATACCATTGTGAAAAATTGGTCATGGCCTTGCTGAGAACTGCACTGTAACATTTCAGAAACTTTGTGATTAATAATTGCAAGACTGGCTAGTTCTCTGTCTGCCTTTATTAGCAGTGGAATGCAGATAAATATAAATGGTACCTATCCATTCTATACACTAGGTAAATGTAAACCATAGGTCCCATGGAAGGAGACTAATTAAAATAATGTTTTTAACAGCAATGATATGGGACTTTATTGTTGTTTAATTTGTAAATGGCCCATCAGATTTACAGTTGCCAAGAGAATGTCCTGAACTCTGTCACAGCTGGCACTTTAAGGGGAAAGTACTTCTATTAGGTAGAAAATGCTACCTCTCTCAGATTTCACAGAGAATGTTTTGGGTTCTGTAGCACAGGAGGTCAAGCCTGGAACCTCTCCTGTTTGTTCAGATAAGCTGAAAAATCCACAAGGAGGACTGTGTGGAATAGACACTGCCTTTATTACTCACATTACAGGGAGCACCTATGACGGCACGTCAGTGAAGCAGAACCACACCTCTCTGTGCCCAAGGCTTGTTTTAAGGGGCCCCAGACAAAGGAGACACATGTCTTAAGCGTGACTCTCAACTACGTTACCTCAACGTAAAAAAAAGTTCAAGAAACAGTCACAAGAAGGGAAGCCACTCCCCAAAGGTGATAAGGAGGAAGTTATAATCCATTCCCAAAACAATAGCCATTCCTTCTGACCAGTGGCCCTCTGGCTAGCCCTGGGTCATGGAAGGGGGGAAAGGCCATGTATTGTCCCCCAAGCTTCTCTACCTGAGAATTAAATTCAGACAAACCGCTTGGCGCTATCTCAGTACATAGGAGTTTTCTCAGTAGATGAGGATGGCCGCACAGTTTCATGGGTTTATTACTTGTTTTACCAGTCAAAATTATTGACAATATAAATGATTCAATGCACAAAATGAATTCTGTTTTGAGATACCAGAAAGAAAAATGCTTGAGAAACAACAAAATATTTGGTAGTTCATCCTGCTGCATGTTACAGCTGCCACGGTAGAAACACCTTTGGAATTAATCCATGCACTTCTCCTGTGTTTTGACTCCTAGAGATATGCACCTTCAAGTAGGAAGACTTCGTTTGGAACTTTACCACCCATTCATTCCTAGTCACCTCCACTCCTGTAGCTTCTTCCAGTTCCCTAGGTGATGACTCGAAGTCAGCAGGAGCTCCATAAATCTTTGGAACTTGACACAGATTATTTTCTCAAAATTCTGAGGGCTTTCCAAAGTCAATCAGAATGATCGGTTCTTTACTTATGAGAAAAATTGAAGTGAATCAAATCACAAGTCCCATATCCAGAGAAAATCATTTGAAGGTATGTGTTGTTTGTTAGAAATATAACACTAAATATTTAAGGATTGATATCGTAAGGGTTGAAACTTCTCTCGATCTCTTTCAATAACAAAAGCTCTCCTGTTATTGTTGATGGTGATCCTCACTAATTTTAAATGATAGTTTTCTTTTCCTTGTGTTAATTAGGGACAAAAGTTTTCAGTATGCTTTGTTCAGCATGGGATCATTGGCTTTGGAAAATACAGGAATTCTGATGAATAGAAAAAAAAACACCTTATTTTCATTAGATACATTAATGAATAGAAATGAATAATAAACTTGTACTATGTTTTTTCTTCTCCTAACATGGTCTCTGGCTTTTACAATCGACTAAGTAACAAGTCTTACTGGGTCAATGACAATGACCTTCTAGAAGTAGCTGCAATACAGGAGTCGAGAGATGTATTGACCTGTACACCTTTCCTGCACAGACATGGAACTTACTTTGAATTTATCTTACCTAAAGGTTCATTCAGGGAGAATGCTTTTAGAAAATAATTTAAATAAAAGCAAGTCATTTTTAATGTTTTGAGTATAAAAACTTAGACTTTATTCAGCATTCACTTCTTTATTCATGGTAAAAGATTTTTTAAAATGAGTTTTGGTGATAGCTCGCCTTTTCCCTATAATGATGAGAGTCCTGCTTGTAGTAAATCTACTGGCCATAAAATACCATCATCCCTCTCACTTTCAATATGCACCTTCAACACCAATAAACCAAATTGAATTTAAAATTAAATATTTAAAATTTGCTGCAAGGCATTAAATGAAACATTGGTAAAGCAAGAACAAAATTAATTTATGGTTACTAGTCTTACTCAGCTTTAAAATTTAAATACATTCAACCATACATCTTAGGTTCTTTAGAGAGCAGATACTTTAGGTGGGCAAGATGTATTAAGTTTCTGTTCCTTCTTTCTGCAGAAAATTGCAAAGCCTGAGATCACAAAGATTGTCCAGATGTTAAATGTTAAATGACTCCACTATGATTTTTCCACAAATTTTTTTCTTCAATATTTCATTTAGCATCTCAGGTGAAAAGGGTTTTATGGCAAATATTACTAGCTTATCAGTTTGAGCATCACAAGAACTTTCTAAGAAATAATTACCATTTTTACTCATAAATTGAGATCACCATTTATGAGAAAAGCATACTCATAAGAAAGGCAAATTTTTCTTGAAATTTTCATTTACCTCTATTGTGTCTATTCTGATACTATGTACACTAGTCAATGACAATGTGACAAGCAAATTATTTTATTTTAAATGTAAATCTGCTTAAAAATATTGACATTAACTTATTTGAATAATTTATTGTTTTGCATGAATTTTTTTCTTCTGTCAAACTAGATCCATAGATATAAACACCTCAGGATTAATGCTGATCACTTCTTTTTTTATATACCAATTTCCTTTTTTAACAAAGGTTGCAAGTTTGAAAATATAAATTTTTAAGAACAAAATCATGAAAACACTATGGAATAAAAAATAAATAAATCCATGCTGCTGTGGGAGAGTAGAGAGTGTAGACAGCAAGCGTGTTAATTTTGTACCAGAAATTTGGGGGTTTGATTATAAATTTCTTTGAGTACTCTGATTTGGACCAATTGGTACTTCTTCAGAAATCTGACCCAGATTTACACTATCACTCAGTCATTGTTACTGGTAGAATACTTTAAACGTTTTCTTTAGAGAAAATAAGTTTTTTAGACTGATAAAACAAGTCTTAAAATATCAAATACAGATCAATAAAGAATATAATGAAAATGATGTTCATTTTAAAGAGGGAGAAGATGCCAAAGTGATATGATTTTATCTTAACTTTTATGTATAAAAAGTTCAGGTGGTACTGAGACCTGTATGTCCAAAGAGCTGATTTATACCTTACCCCGATGATTGAATTTCCACAGAAGAAAATTTTCTAGTCTTTATAAAACATTGAAAGAACACTTACCTCATTCACCCACTCATTAATTAAACAATATTCACTGGCACCTCTTATCTACCAAATAATATTTTTTACTCCATGCTGCTCATTTTGTATGCTTTCCATTCAATTTTTAGATATATCTATCTCATTTAATGCATTCCACTTTTCCTCTGATTTTTTTATCCATTAATTTGTGTGCCCAAACAAGAAATTACAGTCAAACCCTGTTTCTCAAACATCTCCCATTTTGAACAATTTGGTTTTCGACCAAGGGGTGCACAAAAAAAAAATGTCTCAGTTGTCAAGCAAAACTTTGGTTCTTGACTCAGCGAGCCTTGTTACGCTGCTACCTGTATAATTAGGCATGTGTCTCTAGGCGACAACCAAAGGAGATTTGTTTTTTTGAGTAAATGGCTTCTTGAATAGCTTTCTGGAATGAATCAAATTTGAGAACCGAAGTTCCAGCACATTCCTAACATCTCCTGTGTCCCAGACACCACCAGTGCTGTTTCTGACTGCCTTAAACAAAACCCCATTTAGGTCACTTGCTTTTTATCACTCAATCTGCCCAGACAAACTCACTAAATCTATTTCTATTCCCTCAGAGATATTTTTTGTGACAATTTTTTTTTGTGATTTACAAAAACAAATTTCACAAAATAGAAAGGAAATTAGGACATTTATATGGATGACTAACAATGTTCCGAAATAATGTATCTTTATAAACCAATTTGTGTCACCCTGGAGGGCATTTGTCAGAAGTCCTGATGTGTTCCATTCTATAATTTAAACAATGGCATTAATACAAGTTCAGAGTGCATGCTGAACAATTTGGAAGCACAGATAATACTTTGAGTGGTTACATTTATTGCTAATAGAATTTCTGACAGTATAATAATCCAAAGCTTAAATAAGAATATAAAATTGCAGATAAATTTTAAAAACATAATAATTTTGATATGAACACAGCAAAGGTAGTACTGAGAGGGAAGTTCATAGCAATACAGGCCTATCTAAAGAAGATAGGAAAATTTCAAACAATCTAACTCTACGTCCAAAAAAACTAAAGGAACAACAACAAACAATACCCAGGGTGAGTAGAAGGAGGGAAATAGTCAAGATCAGGGCAGAATCAAATGAAATAGAGACTAAAAGAGCAATTCAAAGGATCAGTGAATCCAGGAGCTGGCTCAATGAAAAGACAAAATTGACAAACCTTTAATCACACTGATCATGAAAAAAAGAGGACCCAAATAAAATTAGAAATGAAAAACGAAAAGTTACAAGCGATACCACAGAAATACACAGGATTGTAAGAAATTACTATGAATAACTATATGCCAAGAAATAGGACAACTTGGGAGAAGTAGACAAATTTCTAGAAACATAAAAGCTTCCAAAACTGAACCAAGAAGATTTGGAAAACCTGAATAGACTGATAAAAAAGAGTGGAATTGAAGCAGTAATCATAAAATTCCCTGTACACAAAAGTCCTGGACTGGATGGCTTGGCAGGTGAATTTTACCAAACATTAAAGGAGAGCTAATGCTTATCCTTCTCAACAATTCCAAATAATTCAAGAAGAGGGAAGACTCCAAAACTCTTTTTAAGGGTTGCTTAATAATGTTGACTTAAAAACCTGTGTTGATATCCCCTACCTTTATGAAAATCTAAGAAATATGTAGATTGGAACAAATTGTGCCATTTAAATTACAGCAGTTTTTCAGGGTAGATTTTTTTTTTTGTCTGATTAATTCTGAACTAGGACTGAGTTAGCAAGAATGGTGAACACATGTAAAATATTTAGGAAACAATAGTCCAAGCTTGACACTTATTCTCTGAGTGAATAAAGAAAAAGTAAATTAGAATAATAACAAAAATGCAACTGTTCTTTATTTTTTTCTTTAACACTGTTTTTAGTGTAATGTTTCTCTGCTCCTAATGAAGGTACTCTTTTCAATGGTTTGCTATTTTTCCCCTAGAAAGGAAATATAATAGGTATAATCAAGTCTATTAAGGGGTGATAATAGAAGGGAGAAAAAGTGATGAGATTGTGAAGTGGATAATATTTTCAAATGAAGTCATTTCTTTTAAATGGTAAAGAGAAAAAAGTTAAAAGCAATGGTTTAGAATTGATTTTAATGCTTAATATACAGGAGCACTGCTGAGACTGTTAGCTTAGCAATTCTAAATACACACAATATACCCAGCAGTGGGTTCCTACTAAGAGGAGCTATGCTCAGGGGTTTAGTGGAGAAAGGAGAAAGAATATAAAATGTTTCAGAATTAATTAAAAGTAATGACTAAAGACAAAGGAATTATTTTAGAAGTAAACTTAAAAATCATACTGTTTATAAATATCATTCACAATTTAAAAGTCTCTATTAATATGAATCTTTTTATGCAATTAAAAAGGTTGTGGAAACAAGAACAACAGAAATCCATTAAATTTTGTTCATTGTCCTCATTTTTAAGTGACGTAAGTTCACTCTAGGTTAACTTGGTAGACATGGAAACACTTTGACACCTCAGATTGACTTAGTTAAGTTTGACTTAATTTACATTTTAAACTGATGATAAATAGTTCAGGATTCCAAAAATTTTGTCTTCAAAAGTTTTGATTTTATATGGTAAATTAAATCTTTTTTGACCACAGAAATATTTGTGACAATTCAAAATATTAATTATTTTAGAGAAACAGGTAAGAAAAAAGTGGTTGTTAAAAAGTTCATTAAAAAATTTTTAATATGCAGTTTTTTCATTGGAAATATTTACTGTGAATATTATATTTGCTTACATACTTGATTTTACTTTTCATTTTTATAATATTAAATTGTTTCAACAACTTAAATTTACAGATTGTTTTTAAAATGATTTCAATTTTCTTTTATGTACAATTTTTGACTGAAATGTTACAGTGATTGTCTTTTAATAATCTTCAGCTAAAATTTTGATTTCTTAAAGCAGTATCTTTCTCAGTAAGTTTAACTTATGCAAATAGCTTACATTAGTTATCGGGTTATATGCAATGAGACACGAAAATAAAATTAAAGTATTATTTAACAAAGATAAATTTTTCTAAGAAAATTTTAGTGAATCAAAATATTCCTCAAAGAGAAAAAATACGTTTATAATTCAAAAATATTACATATTATTTAAATTATAAGTAAACACATATAAGGATTTTTGTTAGTCTGCGTTACAAAGTACTATTATACATACACTCACACACACGTGCTTTGCAGTACAGTGATTAGTTAAAAATTTTGAATGTGAATATGTCATTTCAAATATTTTGAAATTCATTTTTTTATTTTCTAAGGCTTCTGATATTTTAGATTAAAAAAGTAAAAACAATTAACACTTTCTACTATAATTCTCAGTTAACTGCTTCTTTTATACTATCAGGCAAGATCTATGGGACTCAAACAAGGCATTGTTGACATCACTTTACATGTGATGTGCTAGTGGCATACTAAATGATTCTATTGTTATTTGGCCTCATATTTTAGAAAGAAACATTATCTAGTTTCTTTTGCAATATATAATTTTTTTTTTTTAACTGGCTGGTGTGGTTCAGTGGATTGAGTGCTGGTCTGTGTACCAAAGGCTGCATGTTTGATTCCCATGAGACACAAAATTAAATTTTTTAAAAAATTTTTGCCTGGGATGCAGGCCAGGTCCCCAATGGGTGGTGCTCGAGGGGCAGCCTCATATTGGTGTTTCTCTCCCACCCTTTCTCCCTCCCTTCCCCTCTCTCTAAAAATAAACTAAAATATTTTTAAACAGTTATTTTTTAACCAAACAAATAAAATTTTGAATGAAATGGTTCTAATCTGACAGATGAATAAACTATAGTCCTGAAAGTTGAAAGGACCAGATAGTATTAAACCTGGTGTAACATGTGCTCATATTTAACTCTACGCGCAGCACTTTGATACTGGAACAGGCTTGCTCATGGATTAGAAAAGGTTGGACATTGAACACTGAGACTCCTATAGGCTGCATTTGGTTGGACTCATGCAAAATCAGCTCTATAAATAAAGAATGCATGTTGTTGAATGGTTTTACTCAAATATGTAGAAAGGTATGTGTTACATGAGTCTTGTGTTTGTGATCTTCCCACTGTAACCAGTTTAAAGACTTCACAAACAAAACAAAAATTTGAAGTATCTCCCCAAAATATAAACAATTTAAAATATATGGTAAGTTGATTTGCCAGAAATAAAGTTTATGAAAGAATCTCTCAAAGATATAAATGGTCTAAATTATATAGGGGAGATAATTTGCCAAAAAATTAACTACTGATTAGAGTTCAAACCCATCTAGGCCCTGTAAAGCAGTCTTTGGACATATCATGTCAGACAGATCATCTCTCTTTAGAAAAACTCTACATGCACTGTGATTAAGTATAATTATTAAATTCCATGTTGGTGAATCATGTGGCGAAGGTGATTTTACAAATGTGCTCATGCCAAAGGGGAAAAATTAATGTTTCCTTCCATACGTGAGAGTGCACAATACTTTAATGGCTACATGTTTATAGTCAAGTCTAGAACACTTTTTTAAAAATTAATAACATATGTACTTCTTGGCCAGAGGCATCATTGGCTAAAAAAACTGACTCTCTTTGCAATGTCAGCAACATCAAAAACAAAAAAACTTCACTAATAATGGGTACACTGTTGGGATTTTGTATGAAGCCCAATAAATATTTTAACACTGTACCCCACAACTTCTTATTTTTATGAAATTAGTAACCATCTGTTCCCCATCTGTCAAAAAATAACAGGAAAAGTTACTGAACAGTTATCAATGAAAGCCATGATTCTAAAGGGAGTTATTAATTATTGTGAACATAGATCATAACTGCTTCTTCTTGATGGCATTCTCCAGCATTCCTTACTGAAGGGAATTAGAAAAAAACTCAGATTTTTTAGTATAAGCAATCAAAAACAAGGCATTGAATTCAGAAAGCCAACATACTAGGAAATAGAAACACTGAGCTCTCCAATCTAGTTCTCCACTAAAAACATTAATGTCTTTGAACAAGTAACTTTATCCTTTAGAAAAAATGTGAGTTAAACTGGTTAGATTAAGGGTGGAGCATGTAATACCAGAAAGCCTAGCTATCCCAGTACAAGGTAAATTAATCACTAGAAGACATCATTAGGAAAATCTGTTCAAGGTTTCCTGTCATATGTCAGGCAGGCCTACGGGTGAGGAGACTTCAGGAGTAGACCGTCCAAGTAAAGAGCTACGGCCCCCTGAGATGTTTCTAGAGGCAACCCCAAATAGGAACTTGATTGTCTTGATGACACCCCTCCCTGATGAATATAAATCAGTGATTCCATTTGGCAAAGGTGGAACACCTTATTTAAGATACCGGTTTCCTGCAAGAAAAGGTTATGAGCCCAAGCTGGAACTTTCTAGAGTAATGAGTTTCACAATGGAAACTTTATTTTCTGGATGTCTTTATGAAGAATAATTTCTTTTATGATTAAACAAAAAAGTATGTGTGTACGTCATTGTGTAGGGAGAAGTGAGGCATTGGTCTTACTCCTGGAGAGGAAAGCCAATTGCATTTGCCTGTCCCTTTTTAGACTGCTAGGCATAGGTAAAGGACAGAGGTTAGAATCAGATTACTGTATGAACCAAGAGCTTAAATGAGATTTGCAATTTTTTTTGGCTGGGGAGTTTTAAACAAATACAATATGTGGTATAAAGAATATTAAATTGGAAATTAAATATATCTCTTATTCTCTTACTAAGCACCCATGTCAAGGTCTAAGCTACATTTTAGGTAAATAAATAAAAATTTTTTTACACTTTATCATATTTATTCATTTATTAGGAAAAACAAGTGTCCTATTCAATTAAAAGTGTTATATAAAAAACAGGGTATATATAGTACACCCTATCTTTTATAAAAATATATATGATATATACATCTTATATAAGATACATATATATTTATATATGTGTGTCTGTGTATGAACAAAAGACTATATCCTATGAAATAAAAAAAATTACTAAGATGATTGCCCATTTATGCTGAATCTTGAAGTGTAAATAAGGATCAGACAGGTGAACAAGGAGAATCTGGTCATTATGTCTCAACATCTTATATCAATCAGTAGCGTGTGATTCAGAAATATGAGTACTGATTGTTCAGTATGGAATGACCTAGGAATACTAAGGGAGGTGGTTAGGGATAGTGTGGGTGAACAAAACATACCATGCATGAGAGCTGAAAATTAATCTTTGGGTTTGGTGAATTATCATTTTTGTTTAGCAAGTGCGGTTCATTAATATAATCTAGATTGAATTTGATGATTCTGGGGCTGGTGTATTTTATGGAATATTTTATGTGCTAAATGAAGGTGGATGAACTGGGTGATCTAGAACTAGATTGCTTTTCACTGATTCTGCCCAGTTTGAAAACAAAACTACAGCATGGAGTTAAATTGCCAAAAATGATTTGACTTGAAAAGAAAAAGGAAGAAATATTAGCTTCCTATCACACACTATTGCCCTTATTGGTTTGCTACGTTTCACAGTTGAAGACTAGCTTTGGGTTAGATGTTGGATTTTCAGAAAATTTCCATCAAAATGCAAATGCTTAAATGTAGAAGTTTACATTACAGTGCCCTTAACGTCTTAGCGTGGCCTGACAGTCCAGTTTCAAATCAAAAAACACCTATCTGATTCTACATCTTGTACAGAAAGAACATATGACTAATAAGAACTTTATGCAATCAGGGCTTTTTAATTTATAGTTTTCTTTGATAAATTAATTTTATGATATATTTGAATGATGAAAATACATGGAAGATTTTTCATATTCTTTCTTTGAAATAAGGGCCCCCAAAAAGAATACCAGTGGGCACATTCATTTTTCATTTGAAATGTTGAAATGATAAATTTTACAATTACAAATATAACCAACTATATAATTTGTCATTAAGGCAATGCTACTGAGAATATGAGGACAGAATTGGATACAAACTTCTTGTGACAAGAATAATACATTTCTAGTATGAGGAGAGAATGAAGACATGAAGAAATCCAACGAAGGAGTGGTTTTTAGGGCAGTGCCAAGTGGGGGCCCTGGAGTGTGGGGGCCTCTGAGGGTCTGTCCAGGGCAGGTGGCCCAGAACTGTGTGTGCCCTTGAAGGTCAGTCTGGGCAGGTAGCCCGGAGCTATGAGTCATAATCACATGCCTGTGGGCAGGCAGCCCACCTGCCATTGTACACATGCGTTGTAGTCCCAAGTGACCGAAGTTCTGGCCCATCCCACTATTGTCTAATCTTGTACAAAATCCCCTGTAACCAGGAATGAATGTGCCAGCAGTGCCAGCAGTGCCCGCAGCACCAGCAGTAAAGAACCTGCTGCTTGCTCGCTTGTGGTGTGAGGTGCAACTCCTATGTCGATTCCTCATTCTTTCTTCCATTTGGTCATCTCACCACCGAAACATACCCTAGCTGAACAGCTGGGCTCTGACATTTGGAGATGAGGATGGGATTAGGTGAGTAGTGGCCCCCAGTGCCCCGATGGTCCCCGGGTGGACTGCATGTGGCCCCCAGGCTCTGGAGGACTGGGATGCCATACGTCCAGTTCTGGGGGACCTCAGGAACGTCCTGGCATCAGTGGAGGTCAACATGCCTGCAGTGCCATGGGGAGGCCCTGGAGCAGTGCCTGGTAGTGGCTGAGCATACGTTAATGGAATCAGGAGCCTCAACCCCATGGACGCGAGATGGAAGCCCCAGGCCCGGGCTGCCCTATGTCCTGCAAGGCAAGTGAGAGTGTAGAGTACAAGCTGTGGAGTCTGAGCAGCCTCCAGGGCAAGCGGCAAGGAGGCAGCAGAAGCCGGTCGCGGTGAGTGTAACCGGGGAAAATAGCCTCCTGGTGGCCACGGAGTGGAGCACCAGCCTGCCTAGCACGGGCAGGAGCTTAGGGACCTGGAACCACACAAGCGAAGCAACTTTCCATGATGCCTTGTGCTGGCGCTTGCAAAACGTAGCTGTACAGCTCCACGTGTGGCCACCCGGGCCCCATCTGTGGCCAGCCAGGCCAGGCAGACTGGCTGGCAGGGACACAGCAAAGCACCCGACCAAGCAGGGAGGAATCAGGACAGAGCCAGGGCAGAACCAGGCCTGCTCAGGTGCCAGAGCTCATCCCCAGAAAGGGCCCGGTGCCCCACCCAAAGAGAAGGCACATGCGGGTCCAGCAGCCAGCCGGTCTGGACCTCTAGGCTGTACTGGTGCTGGAACACAAAGCTTGTGCTCCTCACCCACTGTCAGAGAGAATGCGGGGTTGGGAGGAGGAGTGGGACCTGGTATCCATCTTGGGAGTGCAGGTTGGGGATGGTGCTCCTACGGTCACCCTCAGGAGCCACGGCACCAGTGGAAGTTGGTCTATGCACAAGCCAGATGGCTCCTGGAGAATGACTGTGGACTGTTGTGAACCGAATAAAGTCGTGCCGCCATTACGTGCTGATGTACCCAATGTAACAGAAATAGTGGACCATTGGGCATATGTTCTAGGGTGTTTCCACTAAGTAGTAGATTTGGCAAAGGCCTTTTTCTCCATCACCATTGCAGTAGAAAGTCAAGAACAGTTTGCATTCACCTGGGAAGGCTAACAATGGACTTTTGAGGATACTATGCTAACCTCTGATTCTCTTGCATATCTGGAAGTTGCAGCAACCAGCCTGCAGATGGCCTTGGCCAACTGGGGCTGGGCTGTCAATGAGGACAAGGTGCAAGGGCCTGGTTACAAACATACCTGGGCCTTTTCAGGTTTTGACATGTGTTTATTCCCCATTTGGCCACCTTTATGCACCCCCATCACAGCTTAGTGTACCGGGGGTGCTAGTTGGGACTGGACTCTGAAGAGGCAAGAAGTTTGAAGAGCCATGAAACAGGCTGTTGCCCAGGCACAAACTTTCCATGTGATTGCCCCTGCTCTCCCCTTCCTCCTGACTGTGTAGGTCACAGAGGTTGGAATGGGTTGGGGGTTATGGAAGAAACAGGGGTCCCAGAAGGTATCTATAGGATTTTGGTCCCAGTGTGGAAGGGAGCTGAAAGTTGTTACTCCCTCATAGAGAAGCAACTAGCTGCCGTTTATGTGGTCTTGATGGCCACCGAAGCTATTATAGGGGCCAACACAGTGACTGTGCAGTCTACGTATCCTGTGGAGGGGTGGATAAGGTCCTGGGTAAAAATGTCCCCGAAGGGGTGACACACACTGACCAAGTGGGGTATGTATTTGGAACAGAGGGCACAGTTTTCTGCAAGCTCTTCATCTACAGAGTTGCATTCTCTGTTAGGTCCAGTGCAGTTTTAGGCAGATGTCCCAGTAAAACCCAACCACGGTGAGTTTCAGGCTGACACCCCAATAGCCCCCAAGGTCCCAATAGAGTCTCCTAGAGAACCAGAGTTCCCAGTAAAAGCTTCAAGTCCTTATTCTGAAGGACATAGCTATATTTTGACTACTGTAACCATACAGCCCCACACAGACATATTTTGGTATGAAACAGGGACAGGACAGACAGCCAATGCGCAAAACTGAGAGCAGTATGGTTTGTGTTGATACATGAAGCTGGACAGTTGCATATTTGTATGTACTGTTGTTGTGGTCTCTACGTGCAAGGTCATGTGCTTTTGGCTAAGTCCTGTGCCACAGCCCTGTAGGGGGTGGAGTGTGGGGGTCCCTGAGGGTCTCTGTCCAGGGCAGGTGGCCCAGAACTGTGTGTACCCTTGAAGGTCAGTCCAGGCAGGCATCCCGGAGCTATGAGTCATCATCACATGCCTGTGGGCAGGCAGCCCACTTGTCATTGTACACATGAGCTGTAGTCCCCAGTGACCACAGTTCTGGCCCATCCCACTATTGTCTAAGCTTCTACAAAACCCCTATAACCAGGAATAAATGTGCCAGCAGTGCCAGTGGCACCAGCAATAAAGAGCTTGCTGCTTGCTTGCAGTGTGAAGTGCAGCTCCTATATTGACTCCTTGTGCTTTCTTTCAGCTGGGCCTCTCACCACAGAAATCTACCGTGGCTGAACAGCTGACAGTTAATGTTAATGGGAAAAAAATCAATGAATATATTCGGCAAGAAAAAAAAAATGGGCCTATGAATCAACCCTGCACAGGCAGCCTGTAGTATGTGAGACAGAAATAGTCCCTGCTCTCTAGTAATTGCATCTCTTCACCTTCAAGATGCCTGAGGAAGTGCACCAAGGAGAGGAGAAGGTGGAGATTTTTGCCTTCCAGGCAGAAATTACTGAGCTCATGTGTCCCATCATTAATACCTTCTACTCTAAGAAGGAAACTTTCCTTTAAGGGTTGATCAGTAATGCTTCTGATGCCTTGGACAGGATACGCTGTGAGAGCCTGATTGACCCTTCCAAGTTGGACAGTGGCAAAGAGCTGAAAATTGACATTATCCCCATCCCCTAAGAATGCACTTGAACTCTGATAGACACAGGCACTGGCATGACCAAAGCTGATCTCATAAGTAATCTGGGAACAATTGCCAAGTCTAGTACAAAAGCATTTACGGAGGTTCTTCAGGCTGGTGCAGACATCACCATGATTGGACAATTTGGTGTTGGCTTTCATTCTGCCTACCTGGTGGCAGAGAAAGTAGTTGTGATCACAAAGCAGAATGATGATGAACAGTATGCCTGGGAGTCTTCTGCTGGGGGTCCCTTCACTGTGCAAGCTGACCATGGTGAGGCTGTTGGTTGGGGTGCCAAAGTGATCCTTCACCTTAAAGAAGACTGGACAGAGCACTCAGAGGAGAGACAGGTCAAAGAAGTGGTGAAGAAGCACTCACAGTTCATGGGTTACCCTATTACCCTTAACTTGGAGAAGGAATGAAAAAAAGAAATCAGTGATGATGAAGCAGAGGAAGAGAAAGGGGAGAAAGAAAAGAAGAAGATAAAGATGATGAGAAGAAACCCAAGATTGAAGATGTGGGCTCAGATGAGGTGAATGATTGTGCTAAGGATAAGAAAAAGAAAACAAAGAAGACTAGGGAGAAACATATAGATCATAAAGAACTGAGCAAGACCAACCGCATTTGGACCAGAAACTCTGATTCCACCCAGGTAGAACACGGAGAGCTCTATAAGAGCCTTACCAGTGACTGGGAAGACCACTTGGCAGTCAGGCACTTCTCTGTGGAAGGTCAGTTGGAATTCAGGGCACTACCCTATTCATTCCCCATTGGGCTCCTTTTGACCTCTTTGAGAACAAGAAGAAGAACAACAACATCAAACTGTATGTCTGCCATCTGTTCATCATGGACAGCTCTGATGAGCTGATATCAGAGTATCTCAACTTCGTCTGCAGCATGGTTGACTCAGAGGGCCTGCCCTTGGACATCTCCCAAGAAATGCTTCTGCAGAGCACAATCTTGAAGGTCAATCATAAAAACATTGTTAAAAAGTGCCTTGAGCTCTTTTCTGAGCTGGCAGAAGACAGGTAGAACTATAAGAAATTCTATGAGGCATTCTCTAAAAACCTAAAGCTTGAAATTCACGAGGACTCGACTAATCTACAATGCCTTCTGAGCTTCTGCATTATCACATCTCCCAGTCTGGAGATGAAATGACTTCTCTTTCAGAATATGTCACTTACATGAAGGAGACCCAGAAGTCCATCTATTACATCACTGGTGAGAGCAAGAAGCAAGTTGCCAACTCTGCTTTTGTGGAGCGAATACGGAAGTAAGGCTTTGAGGTAGCATATCTGAGGGAGCCTATCGATGAGTACTGTGTACAGCAACTCAAGGATTTTGATGGGAAGAGCTTGGTCTCAGTTACCAAGGAGGACCTGGAGCTACCTGAGAATGAAGAGGAGAAGAATAAAATGGAGAACAAGGCCAAGTTTGAGAACCTCTGCCAACTCATGAAAGAGATATCGAATAAGAAGGTTGAGAAGGTGACAATCTTCAATAGATTCGTGTCTTCACCCTGCTGCATTGTGACTAGCACCTACAGTTGGGCAGCTAATACGGAGCATATTGAGAAAGCCCAGGCACTTCGTGCTAACTCTACAATGGGATACATGATGGCCAAAAGCATCTGAGATCAACCCCGACTACCCCATTGTGGAGGTTCTATGGCAGAAGGCAGAGGCAGACAAGGATGTCAAGGACTTGTAATGTTGCTGTATGAAACTGAGCTGCTCTCTTCTGGCTTCTCAGCTGAGAATCCCCAGACCCACTCCAACTGCATCTATTCCATGTTCAAACTAGGCCTAGGCATTGATGAGCATGAAGTGATAGCAGAAGAACTCAGTGCCGCTGTTCCTGATGAGATCCCTACCCCTTTGAGGGTGATGAGGATGCCTCGCGCATGGAAGAAGTAGATTTGGAGTTTCTACCTGCAGGCCTTGTGTCCTTTGTGTAGCATCTTCATGGTTTCCCTAGTAGCCCTGAGTGGCCCCAGCCCACTTGGTTTCCTCTGCTGTCGGGTTTGGATATTGTTGGGTATTGTGTTTTTTATTTTGTCCTGAAATTAAGGTATGCAAAATAATAAAAAAATGAGTAAATGTAAAGAAAAATAAAGAAATGGCATTGATTCTATAAGTAAAGTTCAGCTACCACTATCCTATCATGCAAGTTAGATTCAAAAGTTTTGCTAACAAGAATTGGATATTTTATTCTTTTTATAGGGAGACCCCAGGAACTTAGCTTATTAATGCCTGTGGTTGTAATAACAAATTAATAATCATTTAAAATATTTATTTTAATTATAATCTGTCATTCTATATAAATCAGTGTTTTTACTAGTAAATATATTAATGTTAAAGAGTACACAGGCTGGGTATTTTATGCATCAGCTCTGAAGAGTATTAACAATAGTTTAAGAGGTTTACTTATGATAGTTTCAGCTGCTGAGAGGATAGGAATTATTTTATATAATAGATTGCACACATCTGAAGAGATACACAAAGACAAAAACAGACATTTATATTGTTAGGATTTGGGGTTGGTGGGGAACACTGCAGCGCAACAAAATAAAATATTGTTCATGGAATAGGTAGTTCTTCAGTTAATGCAATTAGTGAGAACATTTAGGTACCAAAATAAGTATTTAGAAAAAAGCTGCAAAGGAAAAATTATTTATAATAAAAAATAGAGGAAAAATTACAACTTATTAGAATATGCAGAATAAACACCACTATATATATATCATTTGAAAATAATATATATCATTTGTGTTAGGTTATAACCCATTACTATTTTAGAATAACACAGTGAGAAAATAAGGAATTAATAACAAGTTTAAATCATAGTATCAGTTAGTTCATTATTGGGGAAAAATTATGCTTATCAAGCTAGGAGATTTGTTTTTGAATCCTCACCTAAGGATATGTTTATTGATTTTAGAGAGAGAGGAAGAGTGAGAGAGAGAGAGCGAGGGAGACATCTATGTAGAAAGAAACATCTGTCAGTTGCCTCTTGTACATGCCCTGATCAGGAGTCGAACTCACAAGCTAGGTATGTGCCCTGATCTGGGAATCAAACCTGCAACCTTTTTGGTGTATGAGTCACCACTCCAACCAAGCCACCCAGCCAGGATAAGCTTGGAGGTGTTTTTTAAATTTTTTTTATTGTTGTTCAAATACAGTTATGTCCATTTTTCCCCCCACCATTCTCCCCTCCCCACCTCCCACCCTCAATCTTACCTCCCTTTGGCTTTGTCCATGGGTTCTATATACATATTCCTTGACGGCCCTTCCCCTTCTCCCCATTATCCCCCTCCACCTCCCCTCTGTTTATTGTCAGTTTGTTCTTTATTTCAATGTCTCTGGTTATATTTTGCATGCTTGTTTGTTTTATTGATTAGATTCCACTTATAGGTGAGATCATATGGTATTTGTCTTTCACCACCTGGTTTATTTCACTTAGCCTAATGCTTTCCAGTACCATCCATGTTGTCGAGAAGGGTAGGAGCTCTTTCTTTATGCTACATAGTATTCTGTTGTATAAAAGTACCATAGTTTTTTGATCCACTCATTTACTGATAGGCACTGTTTGTTTAGTTCCCAGGTATACTATAGGCTTACCCACATACATAAAAATATTTGAAACTCTTTTTCACTGTCACAGTTATCTTCTAAAGAAAAATAATGAATGCTACATTATAACATCTGGAGAGATTTTGAAACTCTAGAAGAAATTCACCATCAGTTAATAAGAAATGAAGGGCAAATGCCCTGTCTGAAAAACATTGAAGTAATCCAACAAAACTATTTCCGAAGAAGCATTGCATCAGTGGCTTTAGGTACCTCAGCCTGAAGACTTCCTCTCAAGGTGGAACAACAATTATAGTAAGACTGTGTAACCTTGGAAAACTTGGAAGTTGCTAGAATTTCATCCAAGGAGGTGGTGAAGAAGACCACATAGGTGCTGAAAATAGAATAGTGTCTATTAACTCTCTTGGCAACTGCTTTTCTGCACAGTGCACAGAGACCTAAGACAACACTACTTGGGAAGAGGGCATAAAGTATGGCAAATACTTGTGATCCAGCTCTAGGTCTTACAAGATTATACTCTACTTCCAGAAGCCTCAGTTTCGATGGGGTTAGTCATATTTCTTTGATTCTTGCAGGACTGGATGAGATGTAGAAAACTGTGTTACAGCATGTAAGTACCGGGGCGAGCAAAGTAGGCTTACAGTTTGTACAGAAAATAATACAATAATTAATAAATAATAATACAAGAATGAACTCTGTTTCACATCCTTACAACCTGAAACCTACTTTGGTCAACCCCTGAATGATACTTATTAGAAATTATCCTTAGTTACTCCAGGTCTTTTCTCAAAAGCAACCTTCTCGGTGAAGCGTTCAGTGGATATCTCATCTGAAATTTTACCCCACCTTGAGGCTTCATATGATCAGCCCTGCTCTTATTCTTCTTACAAGTTATCACAGTCTACATTGAATTAACATTCATGTTTATTGCCTGTTTCTAGGTCTGTATGATAAATGAAGGCAGAACCCTTTGTGTGTT
Source organism: Mormoops blainvillei (assembly GCA_004026545.1). Lineage (NCBI taxonomy): Eukaryota > Metazoa > Chordata > Mammalia > Chiroptera > Mormoopidae > Mormoops > Mormoops blainvillei. The sequence continues at coordinate 46,800 of PVJD01007459.1, forward strand.
GTGCTCACTGCCGAATCCTAGCACCTAGAGCAGACAGACCAGAGTCTGCTCTACAGTATATAATCACTAAGTATTTATTAAATAAGTAAATGGGCAAATAAATAAATGAATAGAAGACTTAAATTGTTCTCTGTGGCACTAAAGTAATATTCAATTTTCACTGAGCATTATTAGTATTTTCCAGCCTTCATTGTTTTCCAAATTTGCTACTCCCTTCTTCAATAATGAGAAACAGGTTTCTATCCACTTGAGTATTTTATTGAAAAACACCTTCTTTTTTGAATGAATCTTATATAAAATCTAAGCCTTCACTGCTGAAAATACGGTCTTAAAAAAAAGACTATAAGACAAACAAGCCCACTTTTCATGAATGATACATGACCTGTGAAAAAGAGAGGCCTCAGACCCCATAAAAGGACTGACTTTCCACTATGGAATGAGCATTTCAACTGGTTTATATGTCCTCCTTAAATTAAACCTGACTTCTGGTAAGTATTAGGTAAAGAATTTTTTTGAATAATAAGATCCTGTGACACACAACTCTGTTCCTTTCACCGACTCTAGAAGTCTTGCTATCGTGGTCAAAATAATGTCTCAGTTTGCATTCCTAGTCATTGTACCCAGTCTGAGCTGATGCATGCCACCATCACAACAGATTATTTTGTACTGGGTTTAAGAATGGGGCATGTGAGGGACAAGTATTGAGACATCTTCATTCCTTGTTTACTATATCTGGTGCACAGGCCTCATTTGTTGGTTTAAATGTCTGGTAAAAATTCCCCATTTCAGCCCACACATGTGTATAGGTTAGGGCAATTAAGATAGGCTCTACTGAATTAACCATTTCTACTTCATAAACCATTTTGCAACTATCTCTGTACTGCATTTCTGGAAACAACTATTTAAATAATAGAATAAATTACTGAAGTTTCTAAAGCAGTTTTAGTGATAGTTGTTGCCAAAAGTCATGAGTATTGAACCATATATATTTATAATTTATCATATAATAAGGGAGAAAAAAACAGCCTGAGTTTACATGGGCTTGCTAGTGTTTAGGAATCAAAGACACATCTTATTTTACTGGATAAGAAGAGTTCGTAGAAACAGCTTTCATTTATCTGCTAGGAATTTATACTATATTCCAGACATTGTTAAAATTGAGCACTTTTAATTTATCTTTATAGTGTTATACTGCATTATCTCTACAGAAAGATGTGTTATTCTTCACTCTGAACCTTAGGTTATGGAAAGGATGCCAATGACATTGCAGATAATTTATTCCCTGCAGGCTCTCTGATAGGAAGTGCTTCTATCTGAATCACAGTGAGGACATTTCCTTTTGGGCCCCAAACAGCAGAACAATTTAAAGGGGTGAAAATACCTCCTCTCTTTATTCTACTTTGCTTTTTTTTTTCTTTTCTTTTTTTATTGTTTATACCTGATCTACCACTCTGCTAAAACATGTAATGTCCGGTGTGTTTTAATTATCAGAGATAAACTACATCAAATTAAAAAGTTTCTGCATAGCTAAACAAAACATCATCAAAATGAAAAAGGAACCAACCATGTGGGAAAACATATTTGCCAAGGCTACCTTGGACAAAGGTTTAAGCCCCAAAATATATAAAGAACTCATATGACTCAACACCAGGTAAACAAACAATCCAATGAAAACATGGGCAAAAGATCTGAATAGACACTTCAACAAGGAGGACATAAGAAGGGCCCATAGATATATAAAAGGATGCACAAGATCATTAGCCATCAGAGAGACACAAATTAAAACCACAATGAAATATCATCTCACACCTGTCAGAATGGCCATCATCAATAAATCAAGAAAGAAGAAGTTTTAATGAACATGTGGAGAAAAGGGAACTCTCGTTCACTGTTGGTGGGAATGCAGATTAGTACAGCCACTGTGGAAAACAGTATGGAATTTCCTCAAAAAACTAAAAATGAAACAACCTTTTAACCCAGAAATTCCACTGCTTGGAGTATACCCTAAAAATCCCAAAACACCAACTCAAAAGAACCTATGCGCCCCTATGTTCATAGCAGCATTATTTGCAACAGCCAAGTGCTAGAAATGGCCTAAGTGCCCATCAGTAAATGAGCGGATTAAAAAACTGTGGTACGTTTACACAATGGAATACTACACAGCAGAAAGAAAACTCCTACCTTTCGAGATAGTATGGATGGAACTGGAGAGCATTATGCTAAGTAAAATAAGCCAGGAGGTGAAAGACAAATACCAAACGATCTCACCTATAATGGGAAACTAATAAACAAAACAAATGAGCAAAATAGAACCACAGGTATGGAAACACGGAGTGGACTGACAGTGACCAGATAGAAGAGGAGAGAGGGTTAGGAGGGGAAAGAAGGGGAAGGGTCTAATCAAACCAGTAGGTGTGGATAACTCATGGATAGCGAGGTGGGTAGTTACTGTGGTAGTTGCAGGGGGTGGGAAGGATGGAGGAAGAGCAATGGGGGAAACTTGGGACAACTGTAATAGAACAAAACAAATTGACTAAAATATTCCAGAGCTTTCTTGGAACTAATAAATATGCAAGCTTTTATTTTAGTGTTTTCTGAAAAAAAGTTGTTTTTATGTAACCACATATAAATTAATTGTCAGCAAAAAACACTAATTGTAGACCTAGCCAAACACGTATTCTGAGCCAAGCCTACTTTTACAGATGGCCATTATAGCAAAGGAACTTCTTTTGCAAGAGAGTAAGGTATTATAAGTTTTTGTGAATATTCCGGATATTTCCACATACTCTCTCCCGTTAACATAAAAATTTATACTGTTTTTGAGTTCTAAATACTATTTTAACTTTGTTGAGAAGTATGATGATATCTAAATATATTTTGTAGAAAAAGGGAAAGCTAGCAATTTTGATAAAATACAGGGTGTATTTACAAAGCGGTATGTTTTCACAGCTCCCGTTATTCAGCAAGACTGAAATTCAATCTTTAACAACTGTTTAAGCAGCCTGACTTGCTAATGTGAAGAGTATTAATTCTATTAAAATATCAATTGAAATTACATCACTGGGAAGGAAATTTATATCCTGATTGATTTCATAAGTAGAACAGTAATACTAGCAAATGATATTCTTTAGGATTTATAACCAGTTAGAAATGGAAAATGTTAAATATTGTGTTATTTTTATTTAAATCACCGAGTCTCTAACATAGCATGTGTCTGCAAAATGCCAGTGTTAATAAACATGGAAATACTAGAAACGTTATTTTATGACCAACTGGACATTACTGGAATATTTTAGACTTATACCCAGAACTATTAAAGATAAAAAACTTATTACATATGTCACATAAAAATTAATTATACATAAAATTATAACCTTCATTTTCATACAAGTAATTAAATACATATACTGGAGGAAAATCCTTTAACGTGTGAATTTTATGTTGAATCAGTAACTTTATTCCTATTTTCCATGTTAAATAGGCTTTATCATGTTGATTAATGGGTTTGGCATTATCTTCCTTTTTTCCCCCTCTACTTGTTCTTTGCATTATCTTATTTTTATTTTATCGCATTATTTTAAAAGTAAGGAAGAAGAAAACCTCTTAATCATTTTTAATTAATACTTATTTTCTGAATATAAAATTTAAATGATTGATTATGGAAAATACATAAAAACTTTGAAGATTTAAAAGTTATTTATAGTTATAACACCAGGAGAAAACCATTCTTAAAAGTACTTATTATTTCAGAACTACATCGAGCGCTTTTATACATAAATGTTTGACAGCACCTGGGGAGATTTCAAAGACTGGGTTCTTGAAGTGAGACTACAGCAAAAAGAGAAATGTGTACTTATAAGTTTCCATCTGTCTTCCCAAGTAACTTTCCAAAGAGGTTGTACCAATTTACCTAATTTAACTAGCAGTGTGTGAAAGTGCTCGCACTGTCACCCTCACCAAGCTAAGTTTGAATACTAGAGCTCTGAGATTTGATAAATAACATAGGCTATATCATTGAAACAAATGTCTATTTTCTTCACTGATATAACAATTGATTTTTTTTTACCAACATGTTTCTCTTTAGTGTGTGGCTTCCTCATCTGTGTTGGGTATACTAGCATTTATATTGTAATTTTTTTATGTTAAGAATGCTAATTTTTTGTCATGTTTACTCATCTTCATAATTAAATAAGTAATTTATTGTTATTAATCAGCAATTTTGTGATTACTCTTTCAGCAAATATTTACTTAAGGTGAGCTGTGTTTATATTTAATAAATAGAATTCAATGGTTAAAACAGAGAGGTGCCTGCCTCTAAATGGTTTTTCCTTTTGACTATACCAACATTCTCCAAAAAATATTATGAGAGCAGCAAAAATATTTATTTTAACTGTGTATGAGTGTCAAGGGGTGTACCCATAGATATGTCATCTGAAATAATTCTGTGGGGAGCAAGTAGAGTTTCTAACAGCAGAGAATGTGGTGGGGAAGAATCCTAAGCTGAAAGAAGGGACTACACAAAATCATGAGGGTTAAAAATAGATGATTTATTTAGGAACAATAGTCCAGATGTGAATGCAATAGTGGGCATGTAGAACAATAAAGCAGACTATGTATAGAAAGCTAGATTGGGAAAATACTTGAAACAATTTCAATGAAGTTTAAATGGTGTCTGTGCCTTATTAGGTAAAGACTATTTTCTATCACCATGTAGTAGGTAGTTAGATAGGCATGAGCAGGGTAGGAACAATATGCCAGGTGCTGAGGGTCACCAGGATGGAGAACTCTGGGTGCTTATCAATGAGCAAAACTACAAGCCCTTACATAACCATGCTCTTGAGCATTATACTGTAGAGATGACACCTAGGCCTCAGCTGTGTGTCAGCTCCAGGCCCAGAGAAGCAGCAAAACCAGACACAGCAATGCCATGGCTGACATCAGGCCCAGCTGCATTGACTAATGATTTTCTTTGCCAGCCAATCAGTGAAGATCACAAGGGAGCACACCTGGAAAGCTGATGAATATTCTTTTGAGTGTCTCCCCTGAAACCTCCAGATAAAGAGACCTGAGGATGGAGGACCCTGCACAGCTCTTTCTATTGAGCACGTCCATGCCTTTTCCTACTCCCGTCTTTCCCCAGGGAGTGCTCTCTCTCTCTTTTTCCAAAGCACCTCTGCACCTTCCTTCCACTTTGGTCTCACAAGATGCATCTCTCTCTCTCTCTCTCCTAAGCTCCAAAGTCCCCTCTTGCCTTTATAACTCATTTCCTGAGCCTGTGTCTTCCACAGCTCATTTCTTCTGCCTCTGTGACTTTCTAAATAAATTTTCTCTTACAGTTTGTATCTTGGCCCTGAATTCTTTCTCAGCTAGAATTCAAGTACCAAGGTTGCTGAACCAAGGTCTAATACCTAGCACCATTTTGCCACTAATAACCAATGCTTTTAAGCAAATATAGATGAGTTAGAGGTGACCTGTGCTTTCAAAATAATAAGGCTAATTCAGAAGATGGAACTCTAACTGGTGTTAGAGTTGGCAGTTAGTTAGATATTAACAAAAGAGGAAGAAGTAAGTGATACAAGGGACCTGATTAAGCCTGATTAAGTAGGGGAAAGAAAACAGCTTTACAATTACCCCAGGGAGTAACAGACATTGTTCCTCCAAATGGAACAAAACATCCAAGTAGGTAGGAAAAAGAGCTTTTCTGTCAGTCATCCCAGGGAGTCTGCTTGATTAAGGGGGGAAGGAGAAAATGTCACAGAGGGAATTCCTTTCACTGAGTGCATACACAGTAGGACCCAAATGAGGAAGCAGAGCTGTGAGGCATGCACAGCAGGAGGCCAAAATGGCAACTGTAAAGTGGGAAGGGCACTGGCCAGGGAAAATTCAGAAATGAAATTGGATAGATTGAAAGAAAGCCTGCTCTTTTCCAAACCTAAGTGAATATAAGAATGTTGAACAAAGACCTCAGGATAGCTGCTCTCTCTAGCCTGCCTACTCCCTGTCTCTCTTTGAGAGAATGCTTTTGCTTTTTTGCTTTAATAAGCCTTGCCACTGTCACTTTTCTTATGTGAGTGTCCCTGAATTATTTCCTGAGACATTGCAGAAGAACATACTTTTTTCCAGTAACACTGGGACATCAATAGTTTAGTATTCTACTGTTATACCTAAGATGAAAATAAATTACAATAATAGAAATTACAGATGTAGAAATGATAGGATATATAGAAATAACAGGTCCTAACTGGGTGGGAAATAACAGGCCCAAAGGAGCAGGGGAAATCATTACTGTGATATCCAAGTTTCTGAACATGGTAGGTGTGAGAATGGAGAACTCTTTAATTGAAAGAGAATACAAGAAGGAAGAAAGGAAGAAATGTTCTGCTTTGGCTAGTAACTCTTGGGAAACCCCTGTGTTAATCAATTTCACTGAAAGGTATTCAAAGTTCACTAGAGTTGAAATGGCTTTTTCCAAAATAATATAGACCTTGGAAAAAGTGAAATAAAAGTCAATTGTAAATTTCTTTTTCATTCTTAAGATCATATTAATAACATTGTACAAGCAGTGTAATCAATGAAAAGTCATAATGGCCAAATAAATACCTTTAATAAGGCCTCTCAGGGAAATATTTAAACTGACTTCAATAGATGATTTCTACTCATCACTTAAGCAGAATATGATCACTTTTCCTTCAAGTATAGGTAAAGATTAACTTGTTCTGTTTTATTTTCTATATAAAAGTCATTTCTGCTACCTATCAATCAACCTAATTGAACATATTACAGGACACTTACATGGGAAATATTTTTTTTTCAATGCTGAATAAGAATTTGTCTCTTATTTTAAAAGAAAGTCTCATATTTTGTTAGGTCTTCTTCCCCTAAAGTTGGCTTAGAATGTACACATGCGAAGCCTATTTACAAAAAGAATGTGCAAGCATAAACTTGAGTATAAATAATTTTAACACCTTCTAAAACATAACTGATCTCATTGCTCCATTTATTCATTTTTGGAGTGTGAATACATTTCAGTAAACCAGAAATGTAGTATAATGTTAGAGACAACAGATATTTACATTTATATACACAAAAATATATTTACAAACTACTTTGTAGGACCATCTATTTATGCTGCAACTGTTACCATAGATAGTTAACTAATTACCAATAAAGAAGGAAGCAAAGGGAATTGGACATTGTTGTACATAATCAATCAGGAAGCATGAGCCTGTTTGCTTTACCAGGAAGCTATAGCTTCACATAATTCAGGGGATTACAGCATTGTCCCACCAAGAATTAACACACCTCCCTCCCCCTCTCTGGTACCAGACTCTCCGGGAAGCAGGATGAAATAAACACATGCACAATGGAAGTCAAAATGGCACAGGGCCTATCAGTCTAACCTAAAAGAGAAGTCAATTGGTTAGGGAGTGGACACATCAGAAGCCCGTGAAAGTTTGGGAAGTTGATTGTTTACTTTGAAAAATATCCAGATCTTTCCCAAGCCCAATATCATACCAAGGGGAAAATAAAGTTCTCTTTCTCTGGATGACCTACGCTTGCCCCATGCACTCTCGCACATTCTCTCTCCATGACCATGTGTCCCTGGCAGCCATGTGGCCAATATCTGTGCATGCTCCAAACACAAGCTTCAGGTGTGAGCCTGGATGCTGCAGCACAGTAATGGATTGCAGCTGGGAACACAGGCTAAGCCAGCTGGATGGTGAGAAATGCTGGACTGGACTAAACATTAATATGGCAGAGAACCCCTGGACACTGGCCTTTGTTTTGGCCTTGATAAAGGGGAGGCTGCACTCTTTACACAGCGGGATGGAGCTAAACCTGGAGCTGAACCCAGGACAGCCCTTTGTGTTCACTTCAACTTCAATAAAACTTACCACAAGACCATGCTTTCTGTACAGGTCCCTGGAATGCTTTCTCTGCATCTTTCACACAGTGAAAGAGCCCCACTTCCACTGGCAACACGACTGGTTCTTATAAGGCATGCCAGTATGAAGAGCAGACAGAACTTTGGACTTGTGTAGCTGTTTTACCTCTTTGTTCATTCCAAGTCAGTTAAGAGTGCTAACAGTTTCTTAGGGACCCTATGTAGAAATAATTCAGTTCTTACTTATATCTAATTTTAATGACTTTTCTAGCAGTTGACAGTAATATAGCCCTCATGATGACCAATTAGGCTTTCCATATAAATATTGCAGCTGCTTCAGTGAAGAAAATGATTATTGCAACATCTGGTAGTAGAGTGATAAGGTTATCAAAGAGGAAACTAAATCTTGAAAATCAGCTGCTCTTTATTCCAGTTATTTTCAGTTCCCATAGAGTTATTAATTCCAGGATATATATAGGATGAGTCAGCTCTAAACAAGGAAAAAAATCAAGTTGCACAATAGTAGTTTATTTTAAATGTATTTGCAAGTCCGACAAGACATAATTCGATGTTGATTATACTTTTCACACTCCCCAAAGAACATTATGTTAGTCAGAAATTTATAGGATAATATTATTGAAGGAGCAAAAATTCTACTACCCTAAAGGTGCTTTTCTGAGATACTGATTTTAAGCCATTTATTAAAAAAAAACAACAAAAGACTCAGAAAGAACCCCCACCCCTCTACTTTCTTGTCCAAGAGATTCAGAGAAACCTGCTTTAAGAAGGAGATTTTAGGATGTTTGCTTTAGCCTAAATTGAGGACAGTAAATAAGAGGAGCTCAGGCAGGTGCCCATCAGCTAGAAATCCCCACTGCATGCCATTGTTTCTGAGTCACCTGGTGCCGATTTTCCTGCCGTGCTGTTCCACTCTACCCCAACTACCTGTAAAGTGCCCGCTCTCACTTTGGAAATCTGATACTCCATTTCTCTCTTTCTCCTTTTTCCAAAAATGTTTTATATACCTAATACTACCTCACTGTCTTTGGATTTTTATGAAATTATTATGCCTATGTGAATTCCCCATGCAGAGATGTTAAACTTTGATTTTCTCCTGTTAATCTGTTTGTTAATTTGATAGCCTAGACAGAAGAATTTAGAAGGCGGGAAGAAAAATATCAATAGTTTTTTAGCTCTGATTATATTAAACCATTCTCTTAGAATGCACTGTACATTATATAAAAATCATTGTTTTATATTTGCTTGGAGAGTAACAATAAAAATACAATAAAAATAAATATAATTAGGGATACATATACATATATACATATATAGTGTGCATTATTAATATTTTCAGGTTTTATCCTCATGGGGGGGGCTTATATTTTATAAACAAAGTAAGGTCAAGTTAAAAGAATATAAATAGATTTTCTACATTATACCATGCAGGATAAAAAATAGATATATTACTGTGCCAAAAATTTTGAAGAATTCTATAAGACAATAAAATATTACCAAAAATATACCATAATATATTTATATTATGAGAACAGAAAGTATTTTGAAGAAAGGCAAATAAAGCATATAACAAAATAATTGGAAATCTTCATCATGCTAAATTAAAATGTTTAAACTTCTCTAAGGTGACACAAAGGCAATGAAGAAAATGTGCAATATATTAATATTACAAACTATAGATTAATATTTTGATTAAAAATGCAATTGTTACAAGTTATACAAAATGATACTGCAGTGAAAGGATATGTATAGGCAACTTACAGAAAAAAAAATACAAATGGTCAATGATGATTTGAAAAGAAGCTGATCTTGAGAAATAATCAAGAAGATCCTAGTTATGAAGATTTATAGATAGATATTTAGATAGATAGATAAATAGATGATAAACGGATTTCTCATTTGATTGGTGAAATTTTTAAAACAAAATTAAGCTCAGGCATTCATGGAATTGTGGTAAAACAGATTATTTCAATTTTATACAAACTGGTGATATAAATTTCACAGCCTTGAAAAACAAATTTGACAGAGTTCATTAAAATTAAAACATCAATATTCAATAACCCAGCAATTTTATTCCTTAATACCTTTCATAGAGAAAACCTATACCTGTATTGAAGGAGGACTGTACATATTCTTACTTGAAAACAACTTAATTGTCTCCTTAAAAAATAATGGCTAAATAGGGCATAGATCGTGCTGCCAAATACATATCACATATTCATATTATATATTATTAGATAGATTTATAGTGATATAAAATTTAATGGCAAGATTCTTCCGTGAATTTTTTAAAAAGTCACAAAATTATATGTGTGATATTTTTTGTTTATGATTTGAAATGCACACAAAAATTACTTTTTTCTATTGGAGCATAGATAGATATGGAAAGGCAACAAAAATATGGAACAATGATAGCTGGTCTGATAACTGCGAGGCAGTAAGGGACATAGAGTAGGTAGCGGAGGAGGCCAAGGATTGGGTGTGATCAATAGGTCATCAGCTTCAGCTGCAATAATTAATTTATACAAGGAGTATACATCTGTTTGTAATATGTGACATATTTTATATAACATTTTATTTATTCATTTTTATTGTATTTTTCTTTACCATTTGTCCCCCTTCTGTCTCACCCCCACAATCACCACACTGCTCTCCATGTCCATGAGTTCTTTTTCCTTTTTGCTTGATTCCTCCACCCGCTAACCCACACCCATAGCTGTCATCCTGCTCTCTATGAGTTTGCCTAACATTTTAAATGTAATACTGAGAAACTCGACTAAAATATGTGACAAATAAAACCTGTGAAATTATAGATTGAAGGGGAGCTGTATCAGTAAGAAAAAAAGCAAGAAAGAAGAAAAAGAAAAAATTAAAAGAGAGGATGGCTAGGAGGGAGGGAAGGAGGGTAGGAGGAGTGGCAGGAGGAGGAAGGAAGGAAAAAAAGAAGTAGATATTGCCAGGCAGTAGAGGTTTTATACTATCAGTACCTGAGATATAAATTTGAGCTTTATTGTAGCTATGGCAAATAGACTCATACATCAACTTACTTGACCAATATAGAAAAGAGCATAAATTAGTTAAATTTTAGGAAATGTTTCTCACTTCCAAACAAAACTTATGGCATTACTTCTTATGTTGTTTCTTATTAAAGGAATATTAGCAAACATGAAGAGTGTCTTCAAATGCAGTTTTAGAAGAGAGAGAAATGAATATTTCTTATAGCCATCCTGTATAAATGTAGATTACACTGTAACAGAGTGTAGGCTTTTCTAATATGCAATTGTCATTGTGGCATTCTAGTTATCCTGGGAAACACATGTGGAGAGTTTAAGCATGGTTAAATGACATACACGACATCTACTGCAGACCATTTAGGGAGATGCTGGGCCTCTCATTGAGCTTGGCAAAGCAATGCCTTGGATGCAATGTGTGTTTGAATTGCTAATAAAGAGTATTACATTGTAGATTTTATTAGTTAAAATGAAAACCTTTTTTTCCCCCAGACAATATATACAGGGGGAATGACTTGCCCTGCTGTTAATAAAACTTTATAATTTGAGATAATTTCTACTCACAATAGAACATCACTATGCTTCAGTAAAGATTAGAGAAACAATTTTAGGTAAAATCCTCAGAGTCATACACTTAATTTCCTCAAACATTTGCCCAATTAACTGAGGATACATTGTGTGTATTAAGCATCATAAAAGAAACAAAAACTATTTAAGCTAGTTAACAGTTAAACATCTTACACTAGAAAACTGTTGCACAAAACTATAATATCAAAATAGATTGATTGTGAACATATTTTTATGTTTTAATTAGTATTGCATTCACATGGACTTATAAGCCAGAGTCAATGGAAAAATATAACCCCATATAACTAAATTAATGTAATATTTCTCAACACAATAATCATTAAGCGACAAGCTTTAAAAATAAAATCTTAGCACTCAGAGGGGAGGGGCATTATACCGCTGGGTGAAAAAGGTGAAGGGATTAAGCAAAAACAAACAAATGAAAAAACTCATAAACACAAAGTGTGCTGATTAGCAAAGGGAAAGGGAGGAGGGAGGAGGCAGAAGAGGGTAAAAGGGTGATAAACGTGCTGGAAGGAGACTGGGCCTGGGGTGGTGAACACAATACAATATACGGATAATGTATTATAGAATCGTACACCTGAAACCCCTGTGATTTTATGAACCAAGGTCACCCCAATAAATTCAATGAAAAAATAAAAACAATAAAAATTTTAAATAAATAAAAATAAAATCTTGTCAGGGTTTTCATTTACAAATAGTTAGAATCTCTATGAATGGGTCATGGAGTCAGTGCTTTTTATAAGCCCCCTTCGAGACTACAGTGTACAGCCAGGTTGAGAACCATTGCAAGTTAACATGTTGAATGTGACACTGATGTTTGAATATCAGTTGATGACACTTAAATGATTAAAAATCTCTTCCGAATAAACAGTCTGGTTTAAGAGAAAACAACACTCAGTATCCAGTTCTTCTCTCAATAACTAAATAATAGATACAGGTTATAACAGCCCTGTATAATACAATCACCCTGTCAGGGATGGTTTATTATCCCCATGAAATTAAGATTTAGAGAGGTTAAATTATATGTCCGAAAGCACATACTCAAATGCTATAAACCTAAACAGCTTTGTCTATGATTGAGATTTATACCACTATTTCTACAATATGCTATCTTTCTTATTAATGTTCTACACTTAATAATATACTACCCTCAAATTTCCAAAAACAAATAATTATTTTTTGAAATCAAAATTGGTATTTTTAGACTGTCAAGGCTTTTCCAAATTTTTTCTCTTAGAGGAAAGTATTTCTTTCCTGTTTCTAGAAAGTTCTGTTTATATTTCTGTGAATGATTCCTGTACCATCTCCATTCCAGGGAAGAATTCTGACTTCTGTCAACTGAAGATCATCACCATCAATTTCGAATGTGGTGATGGGGGCACTTTATTTAGTAGAAACAGCTCAGTTGTGACACAGCATGACTGTGAAACAGCTCAATAGGTTTACAGCTCAATTATGATATTGCACGCAGAGCTGTTAGGTGGCCCTAGGGCAACAAGGTGGTCTTGGGCCTAAAAGTCCCTGGTCTTGCAGCTCTGTTCTGCTTCCCTCTGCCACTGTGTTGCAGCTTGACCGCTTTCCAGCAAGACAGAGCCACTCTGATCCAACGAGTTAGCTTCCATGTTACAGTTCCATCTGAAAAAGCACAGTATTGGGCTAAAAACTGAAAGTGCATTCTTTGAGCCAGAGGGAAGTTGATATATACAGAGGAAAGTTCCTGCCCTGGTTCCTAATTGGTCTGTCCTCATGCAAATGAAGACTCTAAATTTTCATAGTTTGGTCCAAAATGTACTGCTCTGATTGGTCAGAATGTTGCTCCTCCGACCAGTGAAGATGTTGGTGGGAATATAGCTGCATAACTCTAAGTGGACAGAGAAAATCTCAGTGTTATTGGTAGAAATATCATTCCAGGGACTCCTTTATAAGACCTGGCTCAGGTGGCAGGAACACAGAGCAGATAAGCAGTTCAGTGCAGACAGCAGGACTTTTAGTGCAGACTTGTCCCTGAAGCAGGGTTTTCTTGAGAGACCCCTGTTTAGTATACCCCTCTCTCCTCCCCAGCGATGCCCACACTGCTGTCCATGTCTGTGAGCCCTTTTTCTTTCTTCTCAATTCCCCCACCCCCTATCTTCCGTCCCCACCCCCCACTAGCTGTCATGCTGCTCTCCATCTATGAATCTGTCCGCATTTTCCTTGTTAGTTCCGTTCCTTCATTAGATTCCACATATGAGTGAAGTCATATGGTATTTGTCTTTCTCTGACTGGCTTATTTCACTTAATGTACTTCAGGTCCATCCACACTTTGCAAAGGATCAATATTTCATGTGAATCTACAATAATCTAAAGATGAAAAGTTTAATTTAAAAAAACAGAGGGAAGGAAAAATTTTACTTCTGTTTTTTAAATTAAACTTTTCATTTTGAGATTATTGTAGATTCACATACAATATTGAGAATTGCAGAGAGGTCTCATGTTCCCTTTGCCCAGCTTGTCCAGTGTCTTGCCAAACTATCATACAATATCATTGCCAGTATATTGACATTGATACAGTCAAATACTGTTCAGTTCTATCACCACAAGGATCTTTCCCATAACCCCTTTATAGTTACACTCACTCTCTGCTACCACTCCTCAACCCCTTCCTTCTCACCATCACTAAACTGGACTTTATTTCTACACTTTTGACATTTTAAGAATGTTCCATGGGTGCTTTAAAAAATGTATTTCTGTTGTTTGGCAAAATATTTATATGTGTCAATTAGAAACAGCTGGACGTTTCTATATCTTTAATGATTTTTTAATGGTTTTATCAATTGCTGAGAATAAACTGGTAAAGTTCCCAAATATAAAATTGGTTTATTTATGCTTTTGGCTCTATCAGTGTTTGCAACATTTATTTGGGGGCTCTGTTTAGTGTGTCCACATTTAAGACTGTTAAATCTTCTAGGTGGATTGATCATTTTTTCATTAAGGAATATTACCCTTGTGTCTAGCAATTTTCTCTGATCTAAAGCCTACTATTTCTATTTTTAAAAAATGTATTCCAGATAATAATATAGCTTTTCTTGTTTTGTTATTTATTAACATTTTCATTGGTATATCCTTTCCATTCTTTAATTTTCAATCTACCTATATGAATTGTAGTTAGAGTGAGTTACTCGCAAACAGCATATAATTGGGTCATAGGGTTTTCTGTTTTGTTCAGTTTTTTTTTTTTTATTTTGTTTTGTTTTTTTAATCCTTTGTGTCAATACATCAATCTCTGCCTTTAAAATGTCCTATTTACACCATATGCATTAAAGATAAGTGATATTTTAGGGCTCGGACCTGCAATTTTCCTTGCTTTTTTTTGTTTGTTTGTTTCATATTTCTCTTTCTTGTTTCTCTTGTCTTCCTTTCCCCTGGGTTTTCTCAGAAGTTGTTTTTAAGCTCCCTATGCCAATAAGGCTACTGCCCTCTGTTGATGAGCCTCTTTGGGTTGGGAATGTTATCAAGTCAGTTCCCAGTCCTGTTTTGATAGCTTTTCTGTGGGCACAGCCTAGCAGAGTGTGCATTCAGCCCTTCAGAACCTGCAGAGTTGACTGAGATCCAGGAGGGCCTTCTTAACTGACAGTCACTTTCCCTGGTTCTCCCCATTCAACTTCTGACTACTCTCAGATTTTGCTTATATTCCAGAGCTACCAGCTTCCTCTTGGTTGCTACCCATCAAAATCTCTGTCATTTACAATGATGTCCTTAATTTAAAATATTGAAATAAGAACTGGTGTCAGGAATTGTCAGCCTCTGGTCTTACTGGAATGCCTCTACTGGAGTGGAAACTTCTACTGTATTAGTGAGCTAAAGGAGGAAAATAGGGGCCTATTTTTACTTCACTGGGCCTGGAGTACAGTTTCCAATTTCTGAGTGGGGCTAGGTGTTAGAAGAGAGACAGAGTTTTCTCTGCCCTATCTAAACATAGAGCTTCTCCAGCACAGGGCTGGCTCTGAAAAACACTGGTAGCTTTAATCTTCCAGGGGACACTGACTAGGAACTGAGGGGAAGGATCTGGCATCTTCTTGGTTAAACCTGCCAAGAGTGAGATATTTGGATGAGGGGAGGGGACAAGCAAGGGGGCAGGCTCTAGCTGCTCATCCCAACATTTATTAGATCTTGAAAGAATATTTCTGCATTACTTATATACCCTTAGTACAATTTCCAGAGAATGTAAATATTTTTTAAAATAATTTTCAGCAGTTAAATTATCTCTGCTTGGTAAGAAGGGATCCGCCAAGCTTGGTACTCAGCCATTCCAGAATGTCAATGTCTAGCTATTATATTTTCTAAATAATTATTTTATTTTACTTTATACCATATAAATACACACATACAATGTGCATATATCTATATTTATATATATAGGGTCAAGCATAAATAACACTCCTTTTTATTACAAAATCCTTTATTACAAAATTATAAGCATGTAATTTAGTAACATAAAAATATCACACATAAGCACACCATATGACATTTTAGGTGAAATGTTCCAATTAAAATGGTAAATTATTACATTCATAATATTACCCTACCAACAACACTTGAGCAGGCCTTACTTCTGCTGGACCCTGTATGTATATATATAAAATTTATATAATTTATATAATTTAAAAATCCATCAGCAAAAATATTCTCATCTTTTGGGGAAGAAATCTACATAATTTTCACTTTCAATTTTTCAAAGATTATATGCTACTTATTTTTTCAGTAGTTTTCTATTACATAGAGTTCTACATTCTTTCACAATAGGTTAAATATTTAATATTTCAATTAATAATAATAATAATAATTTATTGTAAGGATAAAATAAAAGCACTTAAAATTAGTACTAAATGCTAGAGCAAGAAAAAGTGAGGGTGAGAAGAAAAATATGTTTAAATTCGATATAAAATTAAAATATAAATCATGTAATATGATTAAAATATATATGAAATACAATTTATTTTGTTCTAGAAATTTTGGAAGATTACTGTACTGTGTATTTTATTTAATTTTAGAAGTGTACCCTTCAAAATTGTAATGCATCTTTCTCCTCAGGTGCAAAAAGTAATAAATGTGCAATGTAGAAGGCTTGATGAGCTTAGAAAAACATAAAATATATATAATATTATATATCATAAAAATATATATCACATGTATTCAAGAAAATAAAATTTTATTTGGCTGCTAATTTTCTTCTAATTTTTCCTATTTCTTCCCTTTAAAACATTGCCTTAAAAAATGTTCTTTGTAACCCTGCTTTGCCCTACATTTTTAATTTCTTGCCTATCAACTGTAATTCTTTTAAGCAATGATTTTAATATAGCTCATTTAAATAGTTTGATCATTATATATTTCAAATTTTTGCTCATATTAAGAACATTGCAGTGAAGAGTCTTAAATACCTACAAGTTTAGGCAGTAGTTCAGACTTAAGAACACAGACTGTGGTGGAGTCAACAAACTTGACTGAAATGTTTTTTTCACATTCTAGCCATGAAATCTTGAGCAAGGTGTTTATTAAAGAAAAATGTTAGTTTTCTCACCTGTTATAAGAAGATAATGGGTGCTTCACAGGGCTTTTGTACAGCAAAATTAGATAATGTTTATGACTAATATTTAGTAAGCACTCAACGAATAATAGGAGCTATATCTATAACTTTATCATTATAATTATTATCATCGATATTACTAAGGATGATATCTATGATATTTAAATTCAAAGGAGATAAGCATGTTTAAGCCTTGAATTTTTCAGAATTTTTTTGATAATTTACACTCCCAAAAGAAGAAAGGAGAGGAGGAAGAAGAAAAAATTAACGCTTTGTAGATCTGAATGCCGATCACCAGTCATAAGCTCATCCAAAATATTAACTCATTTAATAATATAATACAGTGAAATAAAATACTAATATTTTACTTACTTAACAGGTGAGAAAACTGAGGTACAAACAGGTTAAATAGTTGCTTCAGTAAGTAATAAAGCCTATTTTAAATCTAAATAGTGTGTTAGAAACTCTGACCATTATCTCTTGTGCACACTGTTATCCCTGACACAGTCAACACGTTTATTATTTTTAATTAAAACCATTGTTGGTAGAAATTGAATCCCATTATTTTCATATAATATTTTCATATTCTTAATGATAAATGACATATTTTCAAATGTATTTGGCAAATTACCTTTTTAAGACATTTAATCACTTTTGGGGGAACTATCATTTTATTATTGACCATTATGTTATATTAAGGGCATGGATTACTTAGTGGCCATAAATACATATGTAGTTTTAAGTTTCCTTGCATTTTACTCTTTTTGTTGTTAAGAGAGAGTTAAGCTACCACTTGGGTATACCAGATATATTTTTGAGTTTCAATTTTTAAAAACTTTCACTGGTTGCTTCTTGTGTCTGAATAGCCTCAATGCTGGGAGTCATGACTTTGAATGAAAAACTGCCATATAGAAAGATACAGGCTGTTTAAAAAAAGATCCATTCTGTTTTTCCCATCCAGAGATCTATGATGATGAAAGAAAATTTGTGAAAAACCACCATGACCAGGCAGAGAACCATTAAGTATGTTTTCTCCCAGGGATGAAACATGGTCTTTCCAAGTTGCAATTATTCTTGGACTATAAATGAAATGACTGGTCACCTGATTACTTATGCCTTTCATGATAGTTAAAATTTTGGGAAAAAAATCAGATTTGATCTATCATAAGAAATATTAACTTCTTAAATATATTTGCCAATGCATTTTCAAATCATCAAACTTCACAAAACAATATTAATAGTGGTCCATGCATTAATATGGTTTTCAACTTGTATCATATTAAATGTACCTAATTTTTATTACCATTGTGTGGGAAATGTATTATTTTATTTGTCTGCCAGCAGAGGAGAAAACTGAGACCCAGGAAGAAAAATTAATTTTCCATAATCTCATTCAGAGTCATCAGTTAAGCCTATTCTAATGCCAGAGTAATCCTGATTACCCATGTTTGATACTGTTTTTCAAAAATAAGTAGAGTTAATGAACATTTACTTTTCCATATTGTATAAAATATGTGGCTCTGTGACTTTTAGTTCCACATACCAATCTACTGAAAATAGGGGAACAAGTGCATGTGTTCTAAGAGGGGAAAATAAAAAATAATATCTCATTTCTTTTCCCATGAGAAAATTGTCCTGTTTCTATCCCTTCTAAAAAAGTACTTATTAAATCCCTCAACCTTTATTTTGTGAATCAGATGACCAGACAAATACATCCAAATGTTTAATAACTATATAGATTGATTAGTTTTACTAGATTGATAGAAAGCTTCCTTAAGTGAAGTAGTATTTACAATTAAAAACGACAAACTCCTAGAATGTAAACATATGCCACTAAACTTAATTCCAGTTATGAAGTCTCATGAGCTATAAATTTAAATGACTGCTACATGAATTATTTCAGGAGTACATTTATCTGAGAATGAGTCAAGTTCATTGGGTGTTTAGTAATAATTTTTTTTTTAAGTCTATAAAGGGCATGGGTTGGAATGCAGACCTAAAAGTATTTTTCAATTATTTCCATGAGAGATTAAAATATGAGGGATAAAGTAATATAATTTTTACTTGTATAACATCTTACACTCAAAGCAGTTTCATTAGCTCAGAGCAGTGTAATGAAAAGCAAATGGCTTTTGCAGTCAGGCAGATCTGAATTTGAATTTTGGGTTTATTACTTATTAACTCCATGACTTTGAATATATTATTTATACTTGTAAAGTTTAATTTTCCTCAGTCAGAAAAAGAGGGAAATTATAACACCTATCTGCAATGTTACTGTGATGTTGCTACAGAAATTGTACAATAAATTACCAAGTACAGAAAAATTTTACTTCAAAGTTCTTAAATTCAATATTTTATTGGGTATAAATAATTGCCAATGAATCCACACTACCATGTATATTCATTTATGTTTGTATGCCTCTAACTTCTACAGAGACGCTCTGCTAGTTTTCCACAATGTTCCAAGTTTTATGTGTTATCTATTTACAGACACTTTGCCTATGCTCAGGGAAGCTGGGCTGTGTTGATACCAGATCATGTATATTGGGCATCTAATGAGGCTCTTCCATGCTTGGTAAGACTGTCCTGCCATGTGACACAGGGCACATGGTGCTTTGGGGTGTTAAGTTGCCTCCTGCCTAACCAGGGAACACTGAGATGTCCAGAGTATAGGTTCTGGGAACTCTTAACACTACACACTTAGGGTGTCGATGTGGCAATGCAGTCCCTCCAGACCTCAGTTCATTGATGTCTAGCTAAGTTAGAGGATAAAGAGGGAAAATCTACTCTCTGTGTTTGGTCTGGTGAATAAAATCATAGGTTGTTCTCTGTAGTATTTTCCTTTTCCAACTCTGGTCGCAATCCTGTGACACACTTTTTAACTTTGTTCTCCATAACCTTCTCTCCTTCGTGTGAATTGCTAGTATCCCCAACAATACTTATCCAGAGACATAAGCAATACAATCTTCCAGTTAGGAGGAAGTAAAACGAGATGTTGCAATGACTTATTTGAGGTCACACAGTAAAAAAAATTGCTTTATTTGGAACTTAGGTTTTTACCACACCATAGTTATAAGTTTCTCCAAATATGGCATTTTTTCTTTTCCTAGAAAGGAAAGGGTTGTTTTCATCATCAGCATTACAACTCATCACTTAGAATTTACTAAGAAAGTAGCAAAATATGACAAAATATGACTCTACCAAGTACTGAATGTGCACTTTCTTACAACAAATCCATAGAGTAGCTGTGCGATGGTTATACCTGTTTAGACAAGAAAGTGAAGGTTTTGAGTGGTCAAGTGAGGACTAGGAGGACTAAGTCATGGAACACTTTTGTACGCAGGCAGCTCTTCTCTATGCCAGGACTCTACTCAGCTCAGTCATTATGCTGAACAGATTTTCAGTATGACACTTAACACTAGTTCATTAGCAGCAGTAGATTGTGGTGTAGAGACAAACCCAGAAACTTTACAAATAAATGTTAAGTATGCTTTAATTTTGTCTTCTTTTCATTCAATCCCATATGACTTCTTAAAAGAATCTAACAATCAAAACATATCCAGTAGTAATTTCAGTGTGCACATGTTTTTTCTTTGTACCGAAAATAATATTTTTCCTACTAAGTATACTCCTCTGAATTATTGTCATAAAATACAATATAAGAAACAGACAATGGAGCAGATGATGAACCTCAAGTTATCATAAAATACAAAATACCTTTTTTAAAAAACTTTAATCTTATTGTATTTTTACATTACCTTTTAGTCCCCTTAATACTGTCCTCCCCCCCTGTAATAGCCACACTGTTGTCCATGTCCATGAGACCTTTTGCCTTTTTGCTCAATCCCTCCACCTCCTGACCTCCTCCTCCCCCACTAGCTGTCCTCCTGCTCTCCATCTACAAGACTGTCCCATTTTCCTTGTTAGTTCAGTTTGTTCATTAGATTCCACATATGACTGAAATCATATGGTATTTTTCCTTTTCTGGCTGGCTTGTTTCATTTAGCATATGTTCTCCAGGTCCATCCGCACTGTGGCAGAGGGTAAAATTTTCTTCTTTTTTATGTCTGAGTAGCATTCCATTTTATAAATGGAATACCTTTTACAGAATTTAAAAAATGAAGTATGAATAACTTTTCACAAATAGCTTATATTTTCTCCATGTTTCCTAAATATAATAAAATATTACCTTAGTAAATTCGTACCTAAGAGGTTATATACAAAGTGACAAATGGACAAATATGTATAAAATAATTAACATGTTTTTCCAATACCCACGTGACGGCAAACACATGCTGAAATAATCTTGATTTTATTCCCAGACAGAAAAATAATCTTAAGTATATTTTAATTTCCGAAAAAAGGCATTAAAATTTCATGTTCATTAAAAAATGTGACTATCTTTGTTTCATGAATTTTGTACTTTTAAATGGAGGAATAACATTTAGCTATTGTAGAGATTCTATATTTTTCCTTAAGTTTCGCTGCACGGGTGCATTTTCAGAAATTCTTCATTGCATACAGTAAATAATGAATGATCATTAAGGGTAAAAAATGAAAACATTAAAGGTAAAATAATAAACAGATTAAATAAAATATCAGTAATGCAAAATCCTCTAATCCTGATAACAAATAATATATAATATTTTCATTTAACATGTACACTACTGGATTTCTTCAAAAATCAGGTAGACCTGTTACAAAGTTTCCTTTAGTTACATGGAATTTTGCTACACTAGATTATCTTTCAGCATTTCAATGTTCAATATCTGTATCATTTAGCCATAAAACTCCTCCTCCTTTAAATTATGTTAATTTTACTTTATTTTTACTACACGTTAACTTCCTGATTCTTCTCACAATCTGGCCTTTTTTTTGTTTTCTTTCTTTAGTGACTGAGCTTTTCCTCCAACAGGCAGTAGAAATAACTTAAATGCAGGTGTTCTCAAAGTGGAAAGCACAATACTCTTACCCTTTATTGTACCATCTGTCCTCTGGCAATTTTCTCCATTCCCATAATAGGAGCTAAAATTGAGTGACAATAAAGTCTTGCCTCTTCAGAGTTAAATTTTTTTCCCTAAAAAATTTTCATCTTTTTACTAAAACTCACTTCTTTTCTCTTAGATTGTCAAATTTTAAAAAATGACAGCATCCAGCACAGTAGCTCTCTGGTGTAAATGAATCTAAATTATACTTTTTTGTCAGACTGGCAAAAAATACATATTTTTGGTGTGTCACAGAACATTAGTAATTAGTTTATGTATGCCATGGATAAAAATGATTGAAAAATCACTGGTCTAGATTAATTTCATTGGAGTCTCAGCAGACACTGGATGACTTCTCTTCCTTTACATTTGTTAAGTATGTTTTATGGCCCAGAATGATATCTATCTTGGTCAGTGTTCCAAGTTGTCTATAGATGTCAATTATATTCAGTTGATTGATGGTTTTGCTGAGTTCAACTATGTCAACTGGTTTTTCATCTGATAGATCTGTTTCTGAGAGAGATGTTGAAGTCTCCAGCTATGATAGTGAAAATACTTATTTCTCCTTAGAATTCTATCGTTTACTTCATGCAGTTTGATACTCCATTGTTAAGTGCATAGATATTAAGAGTTGTTACATCTTTTTGGAGAATTGACTTCTTTATCATCATATAATCCCCTCTTTATCCCTGAAAACTATCCTTAGTTTTAAGTTTGCTCTGTCTGAAATTAATTAAGTTAACCCTCTTTTATTTTGATTTTTGTTAGTATGATATGCTTTGTCTTCATCCATTTACTTTTGATTGTTTACATTTAAAGTAATTATTGATGTAGTTGGATTAATATCTACTGTATTCATTATTGTTTTCTATTTGTGGGTCTTGTTTTTTGTCCCCACTTTTGTCTTCCATTCTTTTTACAGTATATGCTTTTTGTAGTTTTATTTGAGCATTTGTTATTCCATTTATTCTTCTTTTTTAGAATACAGTTATGCTAATTTTTTTATCTTTTCAAGTGATTGCCCTGGATTTTGCAATAACATTTACAAATAATCCAACTCCATTTTCAAATAACACTACACCACTTATAGGTAATGTGGCTAATTTATAATAATAAAATAATCCTAATTCTTACCTCATTTCTCTTGTATTATTGCCATCATTCATTTTACTTATATATAAGCATAGACAAGCATATATATATATATATAAAACATATGCATAAGATATATTCATAAGCATAGATAACTGATATATTGTTTCTGTTATTATTTTGAATAAACTGTTGTCTATGAGATCAATTAAAAATAAGAAAAATAAAAGTTTTTAATTTAACCCTCACTTATTTCTTCTCTGATGCTCTTCCTTACTGTTGATCTGAGTTTATAACCTATATTACATTTTTTTTTCTCTCTAAATGACTTCTTTAAACAGTTCTTGTTAGGTAGCTCTACGTGAATAAAATGTCCTCAATTCTTATTTGTATGATAGAGTATTTCTCCTTCACTTTTGAAAGATAATTTTACAAGATATGGAATTATAGGTGGTTGGTTGATTTGGTTACTTAAGTTTAAATATTGGACTCCCATCTCATCATGCTTTCATGGTTTCTGAGAAATCTGTTGTATTATTTTTGTTTTCCTTTCTCTTGGTCTTTTTAGAATCTTTTTTTAATCTTTGATTTTATGTAATTTAAAATGATATACTGAGGTGCAGTTTCTTTGACAGTTAACCTGCTTTGTCTTTTCTGAGCTTCCTGTATCTGTGATTTGATGACTGACATTAATTTGTGGAAATTCTCAGTTATTAATATTTTAAATACTTATATTTCTTTCTCTCTTTCCCCTCTTTCTGGTATTACCATTATGTGTATGTTATGCTTTTTGTAGATGTCCCATAGTCTTGGCTATTCTGTTGTTTTTTTTTAAGTCTTTGTTTTCTTTGCTTTTTGCTTTTTGTGAATTCTATTGATACATCCTATAGCTCAGGTAATCTTCCCTCAGCTGTATCCGGTCTATTAATAAACCCACCTATTATAGTTTTTATCTCTAACATCTCCTTTTGGCTCCTTCTTAGGATCTCCATCTTTTTGTTGACATTGCCCATCTGTTTTTGCATGCTGTCTACTTTACTCATTAGAAGCCTTAGCATATTAACCAGAGTTTGTTTAAATTCATGGTCCGATCATTCCAACTTGTCTGATTCTGATGCTTGCTTGTGTCTATTCAAATTATGCCTTTTTGCATGCCTTGTAATTTTTTCTCATTACCAGACATGTGTACTAGGTAAAAAGAAGTGCTATAAATGGACCTTTAGCAATGTGGTGGTGAGCTGCGGGGGAGGGAAAGCATTTTCTGGCCCTATGATTAGATCTCAGTCTTTCGGTGAGCCTATGCCCATTGACTGTCAGTTTCACAGCCGCTTAGGTTTTCCCTCATTCAGTGGGACAGGGTGGTTAAAATGGATTGGAGTTGAGTATTTTCCTCTCCTACTTCTTTTTGACATGGGTAATACCAACGGGATTAGGCTCTAGTTAATTAGTTTTTCCTGAGTATAGGTCATGTTAAAAACAAAACAAAACAACAGATATTCTGGTGTTTTTCAAAGTAGTTCCTTTTCCTCCCCCACTGCCAAAAGCTTAAGGGGATTTTTCTCTGATATTTATGACTGGAAACTGGTCAATATCTCACAATACTGTGGGCCTCATCATGACTTCACCCCTGGAGTTTCTGACTCCCTGAGCTGTCTACACTGAGTTTCCAACAATTCCCCAAGTTCAGTTCAGGGTTTTTTGTTTTGTTTTGTTTTTTACTGTGGCACTAGTTTCTGCACTAGTTTTGCTTCAATAGGTCTACTGTAGGAAGTCATGACTCCTGTATTGCCTTTCTTTCCAGTATTAGGAGCAATGGCTTGTCCTGTGTCTTCCCCTCTCTTATGCGTCCAAGAAAAGCTATTGATTTTTCTGTATATTCAGCTTTTTACCTGCTATTAGAATGTGGAATGGTGACTTTCTGGGTCAGAGGGTGTGCCCTGATTTTAATGTAATGATTATGGTCCTCAAAGCTCTAAATATTCTTGAGAAATAAAGTTAATAAGTAGTCATAGTTTATTATTGTTGAGTTTTACTTTATATAAAATACTTAATTTCATGTTGCACATAATTGAATCTTTATTATAGTTGCAGTTTTTATCCAAATAGGGTTTTATTTACAAAAAATAACAAACTTTTATTTATTCATAGATATTTATTTATCATTTACTAGAAAGACCAATGTGAATTCATTAACTTGTCCAATTAATTAAATTTCCACTGTGAAACAGGTACTCTAGTAGTTACTGTGCAAACAGAGGGAATTCAAAAGTCATTGGTCTTGCTTAATGAATACCGCGCTCCAGTGTGGCCTGTCATTACAGATATTACTACTACTGATAATAATTAGTGCCAAGAGAGGGGCACTGAATGTTGTGGAAAATTGAACATTTTAATGCTCTGGGACATTTTTGCACAAAGGGAGAATTGTGTCCTAAAAAAAAGGAACAGCATGATATGAAGCCTAAGAAGGCAGAGACAGGAGCAAAAACCTGGTGTTTTATAGGCAATGGGCAAGTGTCATGTAGACAGAGAGGGCAAAGGGGAGCAAGGATGGCGATGGTAGTTAGAGAGCACGGTGAAATGGTCAAATGTCAACAGCTCAGAGGAACTCAGGAGACAAAGAAGTATTTTAGACTTATGTTAACCTCAGAGGAAAGATGGGAGGATGATTAGCAGCCTAGCCATGTGGTGAGGTGTTTGCTAAAGTCATAGAGATTAGAGAGTCATATAGGTAAAAAGTTTAGAGAAGGGCGGATTAGGCACAAGCAGTTAGAAGGCTATTAAAAGTAAGCCAAGTGAAAGATGGCTTTCAAGTAGGATGGTGACAATGGAGAGGGCGAGAGAGTTGTCAAAATTTAAGAGACAGCTTTGACAAGTTTATAATCACATGTATAATGCGGAAGGTAAGGGGAGAAGGAAGAGTACCCAGAAATGACTCAATATTTTAGCTTGATTAAATGAATAAACTAAAACAATGGTTCATATTTATGGAACACATACTGTTTACCATGAAGTATTCTAAATGATGTACATGTACTAACTAATTTTAAAATTTATGACAATCATTTGAGAGAGGTGTTATGTTATTATTTTCCTCATTTTTTCACATAAGAAATGTGAGATAGATATTGGCCAAGATTACACTGTTAGTATAAGTAGCAGAGCTTGAATGCCTGGCTTCCTAGAACCCAACCATTGAGTTATTTTGCTCTTCTGCCTAGATTGGTGTAATTACTGAGATGGAAACACTGGAGAAGGGCTTAATTTGGATTACAGAAAGAAAGATATGTTCTCTTTTAGACATATTGATTTTAAAGAGATTATGATACAGCCAAGTGGGAATTTCCAGTATATACTTTGACTAAGTAAGTCTATAATTCAGAAGGGACCTGCAGCTGGGAGATTTAGATTGGAGAGTTTTCAGTAAATGGATGGATGCTGAAGTCATAGAAGTAAATGAAATTGTCAAAGTAAAAAGAAGAGATGAAAGTTGTGTATTTTTTATAGGTTTTAAAGGGGAATGTAAAGATGTAAAACATAATTCCCTTCCCAAATTCCAACTCATAGGAGAAATAAATGACTGAACAGACAATCACAATATGGAGTGATAAGCCCCAAATTAGAAGGCGGAAACAAGTAGATAATTTATATCCTGTAAGAGAAGGTCATGGTCTATGAAACTACATCTTGGAGGCTGAGATTCCTGTCCTGAGTCTAGAATGAATGTTTGGAGAAAATCAGGTGAGGGAGAAAAGTAAATATCAGTTGACCTATAGATATTTAAATAATGAAAGCAACCCAAGAAAAGGCAGTGCCAACAACACAGGCATAGATGCCACTATGGGAAGTGTAATTTTTGCAGCAGGGTTAAATTTTCAGTGTGTGGAATGGAAGCGTTGGGGGGCAGGCTGAGGTAGGGGGTCGACCAACAGAAAACTTGAAAGGTATATCTTCTTTCTACGCTTCTTCTAGCATAGCCATGACAACACAGAGAAATTCCCCATATAAATATAAATAGCAGAATATGTCATTTCAGATAACCCCTGGATATTTCATTCATGGATTCAGATGGAATTGGAAGTAAGCCAGATTTTGTGTTCAAATAATGCAATAGCAAGAAAGAGCCTATTTTCATTCACATTTTAAAGAACATTTTACTTGTTATTCTTGAATTTTACCACTAAAAACAATTACAGTGGCAGAATTACAAAAGCACTGTATCAAAATACAAGCCGTCGATTTATTTTTTATTTAATGAACATTAACACACTGTTTTCCCTCTGAACTTTTAAACGTTGTTGCCATAACATGCTCTTCTCAGAGCACCTCCTGCCTGGTAATTGGAATTCCCCATAAGCACAAAATAATTTGTTCATATGTAAAATTGTGTGAAGGAATCTGACCACCGCCTTGCTGGTTACCTGACACCTTTCAATTTAATTCCAGATATTGTCACTATTGCCATCTAAATACATCACTTTTAAAAAATACATTTCTCAAAATTGTATTCTAACATATTCTTATGCTTTCTTGAAACAACCTTATCAAAATGTTAAAGCTTACTTCTCAAATACCTGAAAACACAAGTACATAGTTTATTTATTACTACTTTCCACTACATTATCTAATAGTCTAAAATCATAATCAGTAACATGCCCCCAATAAAATTGGCAGTGGAATTTAAACAAGGATATTTTAACAGGAAAAAAACTGGATAGAGCATAAGAAATAGACCGCATATTTATTTTATGAATTTTCTAAATCATGAACATCATCTGCAAGCACAGTTTATGAGATTCTTCATATTTATGCTTATGTGTTACCGAAAATGTTTCCTAGCTTCTCATTCAGAATGTGATGAGATGTCAATGAGGTTGCCACAGACTTCATTCTCCCTTCACATCCAGGGGTTTTCTCCTGCACGTGTGTGATTTGCAGTGTTCCCAGCAGAGCTGCTAATGAGCATCAACTATTAGTGCAAATTGGAAGCTGGAACTAAAAGTCTCCCTGCCCCAGGTGTTAGCACAATGCTTTAAAATTGAATAGCAAAGCATTTGAAATTCAACCCAAGTGTATTAACCCTTGTGCTGGGATTTATGTGACCTGAAAGTTTTATTTTGTGTTTTAATGAAATTATAGAATCTTTGGGTCAGAGATTCCGCCAGAGTGGGCGATTGGGCTTTGTTCGATGAGAGTGGAGAGCTGTGTATTACACGTGTACCAGACGAGGCAAAAGGCTGAAGCATTCTTCATTCCTTACTTACAGTCCAATGTAGTGTTTTGGAAGGCAATGTAAATTTTACAAAAATGAGATATTTAACATGAACATGCTGATGAATTTTATAATTATGTTTCTCCAAGTCAACAGTAATCTCAGAAAATATATATCACTAAAGAGTGAAATCTTTTTCTTTCAAGGAGTTTTCGGTTTTGAAATTCACTCTTTTTTTTTTTTCTGTATGGGCTCTTATGTACTTTGTGAAGATACCAATAGTAATGTTTTATACAGGTTCCGAATTTATTACTTGCCTTAAATCTTGCTACCTTTCCACATGTCCTTGCCAGAGTTTGCTAAGCAGTCAGAAGGAGAGGAGAAAACTCACCTAATATTTGGTGATTCTTATGTCCTTACTCTGTGCCAAACTCTGTTTTCACTCTTTTTATTAATCACTACAGCAGATCCTTGTCATGTGCTAATATTATTATCCTGGTTTAAAGATGAGGAAACCACAAGGTCATTCACGAAACTGCTAAGTGACTAAATCAGGATATTAACATGGGCATTCTGGCTCCGGGCCATAGTTTTCCACTAGTTTGTTCTCTATATTCCCTTCCTTCCGACGGGAACTCTAGAAAGCAGTAACTGGAGGGGAAGAGGTGAGTTTACTGAGAAAGTGGTTTTTTTGGTGAGGTTTGAGTAAAAATAGAAAACATGTTTAGCATTAAAAGATACTAAATATAAAAGGAAAATAAAAGGAGAGTTTGAGAAATATTGTGATATATTGTGACTTCTTATGATATTTGTAACATTCAAATAAAACAGACTGCTGTAGTTATATGGATATGACTTTGATTCTGCAGTCTTTGTTCTGGTCCTGAAAATGCTCCCAGAATGAGTCATGAGAGTTATGGCTTAATAAGCATCACGCTCTCACGATCGTGCCCTGTCTTCGTCATGGAAGGCCCCAAGATTATTCCTGAGCACACTCTCCCTCTGAGAGAGCTTTTCAGACAAATAAAATCCTGCCTCCCTATATGGAAAACAAAGGAGATTTTTTTCCAGAGTACTTTTTGTCCTTTTTTTTTTCCATTTCCTTCACCATAAAACATTTTAATCACTAGGAGCTCCAAATGAAACTGCTGCTTCCTACCTGATACCCAGGCCTGGGGGAGTGTAACAACTCCCAGCTGGCCGAGAGAGGAAGCCTTAGAGTGCGGCTCCACAGGCAGCACAAGGAGAGAGCGGCCCCCACAAAGCCACTGGAGGGGCAAATTAAAAATTGAGTGCACAGTGCTTTGAGAGAATCCTACTTCCACTGATGGTAAACACCATCATTTCTCCCAATTCTTTTATTGCAGTAACGATCACAGTAGCAGTGTGCTGATAAATGTCTAATAACCTCCACTCTGTCTCTGTCTCTTTCTCTCTCTCTATATGTATATTTATACATATGTATATATATATATATATGTATGTGTGTGTGTATGTATATATGTATATTTATTATTTACTTATGTAAAGGGTTATAGCACAAATGCATAAATAATAAAAATACATCATATCTTTATTATATATTCCATTGTTGCCATTGATTCTGCACAATGTGTTTATTTTTGCTGAACTCTTGTCTCTCCAGACAACTATGTTTGCAACTGATGAAATAGTAAAGTACCCAAATGTATGTTAGTTGTTGGCTAATATTTTCATTTCCACTTATAAGTAGGACAAAAATAAAATAACAGAGACAGACATATCAGAACTATATTCAATTGTAATAACATATATGAATTCCTTGCTGAATTAAATAATGGGTTTCACAGTGAAAAAATATTTTCAAAATTTTTGTAATATTTTACTATTTAATGGCTACAAATGCAACAAATGTTTACATTTAATCAACATCATTAATAGTTTTTCTTCACATTTATAAGCCTAGAAATTCAGTAAAACTATAAGGAAAGTCTTAATTTATATTATATGACCATTTGGGGGGCGATAAAGACTCCAACAAAGGTCAATTTTTAAGTTATTAAGATGATATTACTAAATAAAGAGTTGCAAAGAGGTGTGTAGGAGCAAACTATTATATATTTTTTACACTTTACAGATACAAGACAGATAAACAACCTTAGGGGCAGAGGTAATAGTAAAATGAAGTAAAATAATTAGAAAATGATGATACGTTTGAGTAGTAATTCACTTTAAATAATCCCTTAAAGTATACCTTCCTCATATAATTTAATTTTAATGACGACTGTTTAATCACTGACTTAAAAAAACCCTGAACATCGAACTATCAGCTCTCTTGAGCCTCCATGAGGCTGCTCCGCTGCTGTCACTCTCAGCAAATGGGCTGTTATAGCAACTGTCTGGTGACCCTGTCTATCCACCATGTGCAAGTAACTACTATAAATTATACCAGTGCATATCTTGTTGTCTTTTACAAAATGAAGTGCAGCAAAAACCAGCTTTCTAGAAACATATCTTAACTGCCTTAGGCTTTGAACCTGTGTGAGTCTCAATCTGACATTTCAACAAAGTCTGTTCACTTGAATCCTGGAACATTCTCTTTTCCTTGATGTTACATCAGTCTACTTTCTGGCCCTTTTTTATTTATTGAATACATTCAGTCCTGGATCAGTGTCTTTCTCTTTACTCTACAATCACCATCATTTTTTGGTAACAACTATATTCAAGTGTATGACCCATCTATCATCCTAGCCTTTAAGTGTCGTGACCCTCTCCAGTGACCACTTTCTTCAACCTGAAATCGAGGGTTCTTATGACTTTTACTAACTTTGGTTTTAAACCCTGGCTCTAGAAATAATATATCTTTCTCTGTGTCTATACCCCTCAGGGACCTAGACTATTTCCAGGATAATCAGCAATTCCTGAGGCAGAAGACTGTAGCTCCAACCTGACTGATGGTCACATAGACCAGACCTCTGGAAGGCCACAGATAACATCTTGAGCTAAGTTTTGTTTCAGCTCCTGAAATCCCCTGATTACTTTCCCCTGAGACTGGACAGAGGGATGCTGGGGATGGGGCGGGGTTGGGGAAAACAACAACAGAAAAAACCTACATTCCAATGGGGAGTTCAGGCTATTAAACATTAGCTTCTCGTCCTGGATGACACCATTCATAATAAAATAGCCAATCTCAGTGTCTAGTGTGTGGCTCTGCTGATGGCCACTGAATAAACTCTTTCTGTTTGATAGCAACAATTCAAATTTTGTCATTGTCACTAACTGTGCCATTCTCAAAATATCTTTAACAAACATTTCATATTTCAATCATCACCTATTACATTTCTATCCCATGTACTCGAATACTTTCATTGCTAAAATGCTTCTATGTCATTTACATAATTAGCCCATAGATAATGAGGTAGAATACTAAGAAGCTAGGAAAATTTCTCGGCAAGCGTAATGGGGAAGCTGAGACAGACAGCTGAATAAACTGGACGAGCAATTTACAGCCAGATACAGAAAGTCACCTCCCTGAAGAGAACATCTGGGCCTCCATTGTAGTTCAGCTTCAGGCCCAGAAAAGCTGTGAAACCAGGTGGGCAACATCAGAACCAGATGCAGTCACTAACAACCCCCTGCCCTGGCACTGACCAGTCAGTGGAGACCACAACCCTGAAAGGACACACCTGTAAAAGCAATGAACATTCCGCCGAAGCCCTCCCCAAGACCTCCCCCTAAAAGTCCCACCTGCTGGAGAGAGATAAAAGCCTCAAGACAAAGGACCCAGAGCCTGCTCTCCCTCACAGCCCACACCTTTCCCTTTCCTTTCTTTTTCTCCCCGCACAGGCACACACCTTGAGACCAGGGTTCCCCAGTCTCGGGGCCGCTGTACCAGTCTAGGCCTGCTGGGAACCAGACTGCACAGCAGGAGGTGAGTTTGAATGCAATGTACCTGAATCATCCTGAAACCATCCCCCACCCCAGTCCATGGAAAAATTGTCTTCCTTGATACCAGTCCCCGGTGCCAAAAAGTTTGGGGACCGCTGTCCTAAACTCTAATGGACTCCAATGAGCAGCAGCAGCCCCTCCCAGGCTAACATGCGGAGCCTGCCCTGAAGACCCCCTTTTCTCTGACTTCCCAGTGCGCTACGGCAGCCCAGCCCAGGCTCTCCTACTGCTTCTTCTATGCTGAGCCCTTCCTTGTTCCACTGCCCTCAGCTTTAATAAAATTACCCTGCAAATCACCTGGACCCTTATGAAACCTTTCCTGCACAAAGTCAAGAACCCTCACACTCCTAGCAAGCTCTAGGCAGATCCGGCTCAGGGTCAGGTTCCCCGTTTGATGACAATGCCACCACATTTTCTGTATTTGTAAGACTTTTGTTTTATGTTCAATTTCTTTATTAGAAAATAAAGAAAGTACCTTTATTTTCTAATAAATAAAAATAACTTTAACTTCCAAGTAGGGTTTATTTCAACTGTGCCGGTTGGTTCAACATTCTGAAATCAATAGATATAAAAAGCATTCAATTAATATAATACCATATAACAATATAAATGGAGTCTTCTACATTGAAGGAAACCAAAGTTTTGCCACCCCCCAAAATCTACCTTTTTAAATATTGATTTTAAGCTGGTTATTAAGAAACAAAAGACCCAGAAAGAACCTTCCTTCTTCTCTAAGAGATTCGGAAAGGAAATCTTAGAATGTTTACATTATTAGCTTAATGTGAATTGAGTACACTGGGTGGGAGGACTTCAGGTGGGGTCCTGGTGGCAGGATCACCTCCCGTTTCCCATTGTTTCTGGATAGCCTGGCCGCAGCTCGCCCACCACGTGCGTTCCGCTCTTCCTCAATCACCTGTGCATTGCCCATTCTAACTTCCGAAATCTAGGACGCCATTTACTGCTCTTCCCCTTTGTCCAAATTTATATATACCCACTTTTACCACACTGTCTTTGGGACTTTTCATGCTTATGTAAACTCTCTTCGGACACATATTAACTCTTGATTTTCTTTTGTTAGTCTGTCTCTATTAATTTAATTATTAGCCCGGCTTAAAAAAAAAACTTAGAAGATGGGGGGGAAATTGTTTTTTAGTCTCCACAATATTAATAATATGAAATAAAAACCATATCGTTAACATAATAGATTTGACAAAATCGACGCACATTTAAAATTTTAAAAACAAAAAGTGGTAATAAAGAAAATTTCCCCAATCCAATAAAGAACATCTACAATAAACTTATAGTTAATATGATACAAAGGTGAAAGACTGAAAATTTTTTTCTAAGATTGGAAACAATACAAGTTTGAATGTTGTCACTACATTTATTTACCATTGTCTATTTGTATTGCATAGGTTTTAGCCTGTGCAATACAAAGACAGAAATAAAATATAAAGCTAAAAATGCAAAGAGAAAGATTTCAGAAATTACATATTGAAGAAAAATCACTAAAAAAAATCTAGAAACAAGTTTCTTGAACTAATAAGTAAGCTTAACAATATTCAAATTTGCAGGGTGCAAGGTCAATATATACAAATATTTTATTTCCACATAATAGCAAGGGAAATTTCTAAATTACCTTTAAAATATTCTATTACTTAGGAATTAATTGAAGAAAATGTGTAGGATCTGTACATTTTAAGCTAAAAAAATGTTACTGAGAAAAATTAAAGGGGATTTAAATAAATGATGAAAACGTGTGTTCACAAAAGAAAAGACCCCATAGTGTTAAGATGTCAAATTTTCTCAAGTTTGAGAAACACATTCAACACAACAATCTCAGTCAAAATTTTGACTATTTTTTTTGTGAACATTGACAAAGGATTTATTTTTTATTTTTATTATTATTTTTTATTGTTATTAAAGTACAGTTTTCTCCATTTTCCCACCACCGTTTTCCCCTGTCCTACCCACCCCCACCTCCCACCCTCAATCCTACCCCTCTTTGGCTTTGTCCATGGGTCCTTTGACAAGGGATTTTAAATTTATATGAAAATACCAAAAAAAATCTAAAATAGCCAAAGTAATTTTTTAAAAAGTTTAAAGACATGCACTGTTTAATTTCAACACTTAATACAAAGGTACGTTATTAAAATTGTGTAGTATTGGCATAGGGTAGCTCATATAAATCAGTGAATTTGAATAACAATTTTTGAAATAGAAACATTTCAATATGGTCAATTGATTTTTATTAAAGGTGCTGATGACATTCGATATGGAATGGGTTGGATATTTATATGTACAAAATACAAAAAAGCTTTATCTTTACTTCTTATGTAATTCATATAAAATAAATTATAGAGTTAAATTTAAAAGTTAAACTACAAAAGTTCTGGAAGAAAGCATAGGAGAGGTCTGTATGGCCATGGATAAGAATAGGTTTCTTGGATATAGTATAAACATTGAAAAATAAAAATTGATAATTCAATAATTGTTAAATTGAAATTCATGAAAATGTAAAACATTTCTTTTTCAAAAGATACTGTTAAGAAAATAAAAATATTTTTCAAAGGTATACCTAGTGCCCTGACTGGTGCAGCTCAGTTAGCTGGGTGTCCTACTACAAAACAATAGATCACCAGTTCAATTCCCTGGCAGGGCACATGCCTGGGTTGCAGGTTCGGTCTCCGGTTGGGATACTTATGAGAGGCAACAGATCAGTGTTTTTCTCTCACATCAGTGTTTCTCTCCCTCTCTTTCTCACTCCCATCCTCTTTCTCTAAAAATGAATAAATAAATAAATACATACATACATAAATAATGTTTAGTAAAAAGCTTTTGTAACTCAATGACAAGTTGTAAAAGTACTCAATTTTTCTAAATTAAAAAAAGAAGTTTGAAACAGATATCTCACAAAATAAAAATGTGAATGGCTGTGTGAGTAGACAGTAAGCACATAAAAATAATTAAATGTTATTAATCATTAGGAAAATGCAAATTAAAAACTGGAAAGATACTGTTTCACACTCACTGAAATGGCAAAAAATAAAAAAGACTGGAAATATCAATTATTGATGAGGCTTTAGAAAAGCTAGAGCTCTTACACATTACTGAAAGAAATGCAAAATGGTACCACTACTTTGAAAAAGAGTTTTGCAGTTTCATATAAGGTCAAATATACACTTACCATATGACCTGAATTCTGCTTCTATGTATTTATCCAGGAGAAACAAAGCATGTTCAGAGAAAGAACTGTAGTGGGCTGTTTATAACAGTTTTACTCAGACAAAAAACTGGAAAGGTCCTACATGCCCCTTCATGACTGAATAGGTAAACAAATTGTGGACTATCCAAAGAATAGAATATTACTTAGCTATAAAAAGAAATAAGATAGCAATATTCATGACAATGTGAATGATATATAAAAGCATTATGCTAACTGAAAAAAGCAGATTCAAAAGCCTGGATACTGTCTGATTTTTACTAGAATCAGAATCAGGATGAGGTTAATATCTACAGCTTTGTATTTGTGGTTTTTATATGACTATACATTTTTTAAACTAATCAAGTCCTACACATATTTGTGAAATTTTATTTATATAAATTATACTTCAACAAAATTGATTAAAGTATATTTCTAAAGTCAATTCTGAGGGAATATACAAAAAAATAGTAGTATATTTTTTACATTTACAGCTTTTTTTAAATCTTTTACACCCTCCAATTTTTTCTATCATATTTCTGTTATCTAAATTTTTAAAAAATGACTTATAATGGCCAAATACTATTATTTCAATTAACATGATCAATTGTATCTTATAATAATTTATTCAGAAATTCTACATGCTTACCCTACTTTATTCTTAGAAAAGAAATTTAAAAATTGAGTTATAAGAGCTACAATAAGTGTATACTTGATAAATGCTCAATGAAAGTGTTAAATACCCAAATGCACATACTGTTTTCAAGGCATTTCACTTTAGGAGCAGAGATATGTTTGAAAAATTGCATATGTTTTAGAATTTATTGAGCAGGTTTTATTTTGGCAGATTTATTTTAAAATATGCCAATCTTATATCACTTAATGGGTCACCAGAATGTGACAGTTGTTTCTATCTAGACTTTGAAGAAGGTTAAACAATGAAACATTAAAACATAATATATTCTCATTTTCCTTTTGGAAAAGAAAGTAAAATAAATATAGCACGAAAATAAAATAAGCTGTTTTGATTTGTTTTATGAGAGACAACAAAATTGTGCTCAAACTGAGTTGTTTTTGTCAACAATTTATATAGCACTGGTTTGCTGTAGGAATTTCACAAGCCAATAAATACTGTCAAGGTAATATCTCTTAATAATCCAAATAAAGAAATAACATACAATAAACAAGTGACAGATTAATTGGGAGAGTCAGAGACCAACCAAAGAGCTCATTTCCAGCTGCTAAAGCAAAAGTAAAACATCCCAGGTGCTACAGCACATTGCTAAGAATTGAGCATGCCAGTGTTTGTAGATGGGCTGGTCGTTTTCAATGGCTACTGAGTGGCTCGTCACCATTGTCTTTGAGGAGTGCCTTGCCGAGGCAAGGGCAAATGCCCAAGGGTCTCTGGAGAGTTTTTAGGTTAGCGAAGAGTCACTTTACCTAAACCAAAACTCTCAAATAGTCCTCACAAACTCTCAGGATTTGTAGTGTAAATGTCCCCTTGTCACAGTTGCTTTTTGCGTGTTCTTATGTTCTTATCAATAAGCCTCCAGCAGAGCCCCTCAGCAATGGTGCAATGGGCTTCTGATGGCTTATCAAAAACAGCAGAGAAAGAAAGATGGCATTCTACTACTCACCTTCTTCTCACAGCAAAGCAAGTTTGTTCATCTTTGCCATAGAAAGTGGATTAAAAGAACTTCACTTAAGTCATAAACAAGTGGATTTGAAATAATATCAAACCTATACACAACAGAAGTCAATCAGTAGCTTTAGTTAACATTTTGAGAAATATATATTATATATAAACACAAGCACACATGCATGTTCATACATGCACATATAAACAAGTATATTTTATATGTAGCATTAGCTAGTGTCTTTTTTTTGTATATTTTATTGAGTATGTTATTACAGTTGTCCCGTTTTTCCCTG
>PVJD01007460.1:0-40174 GCA_004026545.1 Mormoops blainvillei
CCCTGCTCTGTGGAGTGGGCCCCTGCACAGCTCATCTTCCATGGAGGGTAGAAGTTGGTGGTCAGTGGTCACAGCCAATCCTTACAGCTGACGGGCCTGGGTAAATCCCTTCCATTGACCTGCCAACAGCAATCAGGGCTCAACTACAGCAAGAGGGTAGTCTCAGACCACATGGACAGCACACCTCAAAGACCCAGAATGGGTAATAGGGAAGCCATGCTACTGAATCCCATAGGACACCTGCTACATTAGGCCATGATACCAAGACAGGGAGTCATAGAAGCTCTACCTAATACATAGAAACAAACACAGGGAGGCTGCCAAACTAAAGGAAAAAGAAGCATGGCCCAAATGAAAGAACAGCACAAAACTCCAGAAAAAGAACTAAACGAAATGGCGATAAGCAATCTTTCAGATGCAAAGTTCAAAACACTGGTTAAAAGAATGCTCAAGGAACTTAGTGAGTACCTCAACAGAATAAAAAAGATCCAGTCAGAAATGAAGGATACTCTAATTGAAATAAAGAACAATTTATAGGAAATCAACAGCAGAGTGGATGAAGCCAAGAACCAAATCAGTGATTTGGAATATAATGAAGCAAAAAACAATGAACCAGAACAACAAGAAGAAAAAAGAATCCAAAGAAACAAGGATAGTATAAGCAGCCTCTGGGACCACTTCAAGCATACCAACACTCACATCATAGAGGTGCCAGAAGGAGAAGAGAAAGAGCAAGACACTGGAAATGTATTTGAAAAAATAATGAAAAAGCCTTCCCTAATTTGGTGAAGAAAATAGACATGCAAGTCCAAGAAGCATGGAGAATCCTAAACAAGATGGACACAAAGAGGCCCACACCAAGGTATATCATAATCAAAATGTCAAAGGTTAAAGATAAAGAGAAGATCTTAAAAGCAGCAAGAGAAAAACAGGTAGTTACCAACAAGGGATTTCCCATAAGACTGTCAGGTGATTTCTTAAAATAAACTTTGCAGGGTAGAAGGGATTGGCAAGGAATATTCAAAGTTATGAAAAGTAAGAACCAACAACGAAGATTACTCTATCCAGCAAAGCTATCATTTAGAATCAAAGGACAGGTAAAGAGCTTCCCAGACAAGAAAAAGCAAAAGGCGTTCATCATCACCAAACCATTATTATATGAAATAGTAGAGGGACTTATTTAAAAAAAAGAAAAAGGTCAAAACTATGAACAAAAAAATGGCAAAAATACATATCTACATATCTATCAACAATTGAAGCTAAAAAACAAACTAAGCAAAGAAGCAGAACAGAAACAGAATCATAGATATGGAGAATGGTTTGATGGCAGCCAGATGGGAGGGGAGATTTAGGGAACAGGTGAAACGGTGAAGTGATTAAGAAGCACAAATTGCTAGTTACAGAATAGTCACGGGGATGTACGGTAAAGGAAATGGGGAAGCCAAAGAACTTACGTGGATGACCCATGGACAAAGAAAGATGTGGAGGTTGCCTCAGGGAGTAAGGAGTGCTGGGTAGTGGGGACAAATGGGGAAAACTTGGGACAACTGTAATAGCATAATCAATAAAATATAATTTTAAATAAAAGAAGGCACACTAAGGCAGAAGAATTTAGTTCAAAATTGAGGTTAGTTTTACCGCTAATCCTGTCACCAGTTTTTCAGTAGATTAATACTGGTTCAGTACCTTGGTCACTGGTCCATTGCCTGTACTCCTACATTTCTCAACCCCATGCTTTTACTTAAGTCCTTAGTTTCTGCTCCCTTACCTCATTAGTACTGATTTGTGTTGAGTTTCTTGGACTGCACTCCAGACATCTATTTTTTCCTGTAAATTTCTGACACTTCTACGCAGAGCCCAGTTCAACTGTTTGAATGTTCTTGACACATGATTTTGACCTGCAATCTGAGTTAGTCTGTATGTTACTCACATAGCTCTTTCAGTATTGCCATGTATTTGAATTCTCTCTTTGTCTTTTGATATCCATGCTCCCTTGATCAAAACTACATCTTAATCCTGACCTTTTTGAGCTGTCTTCTCACATGGCCATCTCAGCTGCTGGTAGTCATTCTGTCTCAAGCACTGGCTGCCGAAGGCTGCCATAGACAGGCCTGTGCTCTATGCAAAATCTCAGTTCCTGCCAGCTCCTAACATATGTGGCCTGCACACTCCCTTCTGCTTCCAGTCCTGGATAGCCAGGCATAGAATTTTAGAATTCAAGAACTTTAGTGAGGAAAATATGGTTAGTAAATCTCTCACAAATGAGCAAATGTAGTTCAAGAACTGTACAGTCACTTGATCAAATTAGTACCAGCTTTACATTCAGGTCTTCTGATCCTTAGTGCCATGTTTTTCCCAAAAAGTAAAGGAGATGTTATCTCTGAAGTTGTAGTTTTTCATTTCTATCCACCACCCACTGGTGTGTTAATTCAAGCCTGAGCTGATCTCACTCATCACGCCTATAATTACTCATCTTCATCCTGTTTTTTAATGTTTACTGTCTATGGAGCTATTTTCACAGAATTTAGACTATAGCTTGTCTCTAATTATTTGTATGTGACATCTTTTTCTCCTTGAAGGCAAAAACATTTCCTATACTTCTATAGTTATTTCCATTTCAGTTACTGAAATATCGATTACATTTAAAAAGAAAACTGTTTCCTTTTATAAATAGTGTTTTTTCATTTTATTGTATCATTTCCTTTAAAATAAAAGATTTTAATATAATTATAAGTTAATCACATATTTAAATGCATAAGCATTTTATTAAAAACTTCCAGTTGGTTCTTTAAGTCTTTTTCCTTCTAGGGGAAATGTGTGATTCTTATATAAGATAAAATAAGTAGTCATTAGCATAAATGAATGCATTAATGCCCTGATAATCTTACCACTTCAACATGATGCTAATTAGCAATGTTGAAATTACTAAATGATTGGCATACTAGGGTTCACTACTTGACTTCTACTTTTCCATGCTGGGAAAAAAACACACACTCGGTATGCCTCAGTGCTGACTAATGAAAACTGCAAGAAGTTCAGTACATTCATAATCTGCAATGAATGGTTATTACCAAGGTTCATTATTTAAATCATACTTATATGATTAAGTACCTTAACCAATTAGGTCAATGGAAGTAAAAATCTGTCAATTACATCAATAATTCAAATTATATCTTCTCTTAATGGCCAACACTACATAAAAGCAATTCAGTTTTCTTCTTGGTTGATTGGCAAATTATACTGTTAAAATTGGAGTCACAACAACAACAGATAACTTGCCATGGGATTAGGTGGGTCAAGCCCTGTTCTAGATGTTTACCTACATCTCAAACCCTTCTAACATCCCTGTGAGGTAGATCTTTTATTTTTTTCCAAAATGGAAACTAAGACCTTCAGGAGTTAGGTACTTTCACAGTGCACATCTTGCTTATAGAGTGGGGAAGTCAGTTTGTTATTCTGATTTGCTGTGTCTGTCTATTTTTCCACATTTTAAGAATGTTATTACTTCCTGGAGCTATTTTGGGCGTTAACAGCAAATAATGGATGTTAAGATGCCCAACAGAGTGAAAGTAGTGAAGTAAAATATTTAGGATATCCTGACCATCCCTTTGTCCTATTTAACCTTACAGCTTAAAGTGTGGTCCACAGAGCACCACCTGGAATCATGTTAGAAAAACAGAGTTTAAGGTCTCTCCAGACTTA
The DNA here is from genome assembly GCA_004026545.1 of Mormoops blainvillei. Lineage (NCBI taxonomy): Eukaryota > Metazoa > Chordata > Mammalia > Chiroptera > Mormoopidae > Mormoops > Mormoops blainvillei. Next base: position 3,703 of record PVJD01007460.1, read on the forward strand.
TGGTGTCAGATTCTTCATGTTCTGAAGATTGTCAGGTGGTTGCTAAGCACATGGAAGTTCGAAAAAATGCTGCTGTACGCAGCAGGAGCGCGTGGAGAGCGGGCAGAACAGACGGGGCTCTCCATGGCCTTTGTATGCAGCCTAATGGAAATAATTAGGTAATTATTTATCTTTATTGGTCTATACTTATTAAATAACACCCTTATCCTTTCATTCTAACACCTTATCCTTAATATTCTAAGCATATTAACCAACACTACCATTAAAAAATAATAATAAAGCTCAAACTATGAACCAAAGGATGTACAGCCAAGGAAAGAAAAACTTCAAAGGCTTAGAATATGAAGGCGGTGGAATTCAAGGCCGTTTGACTGCATTTCTCTTTGTCCCACTGAGATCAGAGAACTTGCCTTCAATACTTTCACCTGTCAGTGCATTTTGATCCTGGCTGTGTTTATTGTTCCAGGTTCTACAGATTGCAAATAGAATTTTTAGAATTATCCTGATGACAAAGTAGTGACAAGACAATCCCAGGATCTCTAAAGAGTAGCAAAATGTGATTTAACTTGTACAGAATTAATGTTGAAGATAATTAGAAATGATAGATTAAAGAAAAGAAATTAAATTGCCCCCAAAAGAATTATAAACAAAAGATAAACTGATTTACCCTCAAAAGCCAGTTGGTAAATGATTATAAATAATGCCAAAACAATAGCAATGTAAGACATCAACTTCCTGGTCGGGGAAGATTCTTATTCTTCATTTTGTTCAAAGAAAACACCTTTGTTACTCTCCTCCTCACTCACAATTTTCCCTGAATCCAACATTTATTCACATCTGCTTTGAGAGTAAGCACATTGCAGCTTGGAATTGTTTGAATGTTTACAGCCTACACTTCTGCACATTATTCACTGATACCCCAAGTTATCTTGTATATTAGCTAATTAACATTTCAAGCCATGATATAATGGAGCTACATATAAATCTATAAATCACTTTATCTTTGTCACCATTTTGACATACAGAGCAGATTTGCAATAAAGTGAATTTTTACTTCATCTTATGTCTTTATATAATTAGAAAAAATAAAAGTTTTGTTAACAATAGCATGTCCCCAAAATGTAATGCATTTGACAGAAAATGAAATAGAACTAAAAGAGTTGATTTGACTTCAGCAGATTTACTGTAGAGTTAAATATAGAGGAAAGTGAATCAAATTAGAGAACATGTGTGGAATACAGAAAATAAAATATCAAAAACATCCCAGAATGTGACAGCTTTGTCAGAGGCCTGAGTAGATGGATGAGGGAAATTTTAACCCTTGGCAGGGTTTTATCACCTCCTATTTGACACAATATTGCACTTTGCAGTTAGTCTGCAATTATTTTCCCTTCTACCTAATTGTCTCATCTATTATGTATGTGGAGCGGATGGCATGCCAGGACCCTCTGTCCTTGTATCACGCTAAAACAGAGCAGTTTTGTCAGTAGATAACAAGGTCAAAAGGATTTTCACTATTTACATAACAGCAATGAACTATGTTTATGAAGCATCAGCTTCTTCTGAGAGCAACCAGGTGTCTTTAGTGATTAAAAGAGTTGTATCACTCATACAGACAGAGGAAAAGAAAATGAGCTAGTAAAAGGTAGGTGGTGTTAACTGGGAACTGTTGTGTGCCAGGAACTGTGCTAATCTTTTTACCAAGAATCCTTTCATGCAATCCCCTCTGTACCCCAGAAGGACAGTACTGGTGTTTCACAGACAATGTAGAGGAGGTACGGAGGGTTTACATTGCTTTTCTCAGGACATACGCAGGTTCTAGAACCCAAGTCATCCCCACTTCAGCACATATTAGTCATTTATAGCACATGGTATCAAGTGTTTGTCATGAGTTATCCAACTTAATCCTAACTCTAATTTTATTATGTCTTCTCTCGGTTTCACACAAAAAATAAATGACACATAATTCTTTCTTACCTCCACATCCACTCAGTCTTTAGGTTCTATCTCATACATAGACCTTGAGCCTCTCCTCGTCTGTCTGTCTCCATTGCCTAGTTCAGGTTCCCATCAGCTCACAATAGTCTTTCTCACCTACATGGTTTCTTCCACTCACTCCTATGCCCCTTCAAAACAATCTACAAAGGAGTCATAGTGATCACACCAAAGAGCATATCCCTTCGCAGGAAAAATTATTTAAAAACTGCTCTGTCCCTTTTAATAGCTGAAGGACACGTAAGCAATCAATACGTTGAAAATGGCATTGAAGTTGTGTAGTAACCACCCTTCCTTATCGGGGCTATTTTCCAAGACTCCCAGTGGGTGCCTGGAATGGTGGATAGTACTCAGTCCTGCATATTGCCTTTCCTACACATACATACCTATGATAAAGTTTAATTTATACATTGGGCACAGCAAGGGATTAACAACAATATCCGATAATGAAGTAGAACAATTATAACACTGTAGTATAATAAAAGTTGTGTGAATGTGTACTCTCCCTCTCTCTCTTTCTCTCTCCCTCTCAAAAGATCTCATTGTATAGTACCCACCCTTCTTGTGACGGTACGAGATGATGAAGTGTCTATGAGATGAGATGAAGTGAGGTGAACGAGACATTATTGGGTAAAATAAGGATTACGTGGACACCAGCACTGTCTGATAGCAGAGACAGCTACTAGGTGACCAACAGGCAGGTAGCTTATCCAGCGTGGAGACACTGGACAAAGGAAATGATTCGCATCCTGTGTGGATGAGGCGGGAGGGCGCAAGAGCTCATCACACTATTCAGGATGGTGCCCGAGTTAAAATTTATGAATTGTTTACTTATGGAATTTTCCACTTTCCATTTCCTGACCACAGTCAGCCATGGGTAACTGAAGCTGTAAAAAGCAAAGCTGTGGATAAAGGGGAACTACTGTGCAAGTAACTTTGTTATTGTTTCGCTCTGTATTCAAACATGCTTCACGGGGGTGGGGTCCCTGAATCTCGTACTTGATGAAAAATAGAGCCAATCCACGATACTTATCTTTACTTTTAGTATATGAAAGAGTAGTTAGGACCATGTACGCTGGAACCAGAGTGCCCAGTTTAAATCCCAAACTGTGTCACTTACAGATTATAACTTTGGGGGGTCATTTAACTGTGCCTCAGTCTTATCCCCCATAAAATGCAGACTATTATCAATTCCTACATGCTGGGGTTGTTCTGAAAATTAAAGAGTAAATAGAGGTGAAAGCTCTTAGACCCATCTTTGCATATAATAGGGGTTATATGTATTAGTCTTATCATTAGGGAATAGGAAACTCTGTGTAACAAGTCAAAAACACAGGTTGATTTAGTAATTATGAATGACCCACCTTCAAATCTAGGCTTCAAATTTTGTTCACCTGTAAGATCTTTTACTGTCCTTTCCTTATCATTTGCTAGCTTCTGTTTCTACCTCCCCTCCAGGATCAAATGGGGGGTAGAAACAAGAGAAGAGCATAAAAGTTCTTATTTGATTGGAATTACTGTAAAATGGCTTAGCAGTTTTTGAACCTGATGGGGTTTAAAGTTTTCTTCCCCCGTATGGGATACTTTCGTGAGTTCTTGAGACCATAAGAGAAAGTTGAGTACATTGAAAATATTCCACAGCATACCCTGAAGTACGAGAGATAGATTTTCTTCTAGTTTTTTGATTCAACCCCCGTTTTCTGCATTTCCACCCACTGCTTGGAGAACCCAGTGTCTCCAGTCAGTCTCTTAGGGAGGATTTGCTTTGGGTTCAAGGTCACTCTCTCTTCACGTCTACCGTCACACAACACTTGTTATACTGTCATTCAAGAAACATAGCTCTTTCTGTCCTCCCATAACATTCTTTATTTCCTGTGTTATTGAGCTCATGAGACTTTGTTGTCATTGCTTTTTGTGACCAGTTACTAGAACAAACTAGACTGGATAAAGTACAAGAATAACATGACTACTTTTTGTTTACAATTTCCACTTTAAATAAATTTCTCCCAATAATGGATGAAATTTCAATCAAGTTTCATTGCTTCTCAAGCTACTACATGGTATTAAATATTAACAATACCATGTCTAGTCTAACCTAGTCTAGTATAAAAACCGTGATATGTCATCCACATTGAATCTTTTCTCCTTCAGCTTGGGTTGAAACGGCCAGGGCAGGAAGCTTAGGCTCATCTCCACCTTGAGGTTTTGCTTCATGCTGCAAAACCTCAAGGTGGAGGTTTTGCAAGGTCGTCAGATGGGGCTGCGGAGTGATGAGGAGCAGAGGGAAGCTTCAAGGGCTGGGACGGCTGAACTACAATAAATGACATTCGTGGACATCCTCTGTAGTGGCTGGCCCAAAATCTAGGGTGTTTGTCTTCTTTGGGGTACTCGTACCTTCTTCAGAGAGTCCCCTACGGGCGACCACCATTTGTTATTCATAAGATTATGACTCCTCCCCTTGTGGGTGACTTATAATGTCCCTTAGTACCGCTCGTTCAGCCTCTTTTTGCTGTGGTATGCCTTCAGAAGGTCATCCTGGACCCAACCCCTTTTCAAGGCTTCTCACAACAATCTCTCCTGTGTGGCTGCCACACCTAATCTACAAGGACTGTGGCCCCTCCCTCACCCTTATAAGTGCTCTGCGTGGCTAGAACAGGATCTCCTTGCCTTACCATCAGGTAAACAAGGCAACTAGTTAGTCTCTTGCCTTAAGACACTTTTATTTTATTTTTAATTTTTTAATAAATCATGAACCAGCTTTGATACTCCTCCAGTTCCAGGGAACTCAAGCCAATTTTCAGAATGGTTTTCTTGGAAACACTCTCACTTGATATAGCAGGAAGAGAGAAGAGACTTTCTCCTTACCTAGACGTAAAAGAGGAAAAATGCACAGGACTGACTTCTCTCAAAAAAAGTCCTCCCTTCTGAACTTCAGATTCAAATGAATTCTCAGCCTTTCCCTATAAAGTATGGGGGATGGGAGATACTAGTAGAGCCAGTGTTCCGGTCACCTTTTACAATTCTGGCATAGATAGCTCAGACCCCACTTTGGAATGGAAAGCTACTTCCTCAAGTCTATCTTCAGCCATAGAACTGCTAAGCATTTTATATTTATGTCTGTATGTGTACTTATTTATTATTTATGTAAATATAAGTTTTACACCTAAATACATGCACATGCCCGCAGTGCTGTACATCTCTGAGAGACACCCCTCACATTGAAGACTACATTCATAGAGTAAATAACATCTCAAGAATGTTATTTAGAGAAATGGTGCTTGGAATGGTGAGTCCTGAAACTGCAAAAATCTTTGGACTTTTACATGAATGTGCAAATATGCATTTTCCTGGAATCTGGATATGTTTCATATATTCAACTTATTACATTTATTAAAAATCTGCTATGCATTAGGCATAATGTTAGATGATACAGATGGTGTTAGCTGTCTATAGAAGTAAATATAACAAAATAGAAAAATATAAAACAAAAAATATGATTATATGCAAAAATGCATATAAACATAGAAAGTGATTAGAATTATATTTAAATGCTAATAATTGTTTTGCTGTGTTCACTGGAGATGGGTTTTTACTTTTCTATTTACTTTTAAATTTTTCTTTATGCATGCATGAATTTCATAATGAAAATTGCAATAGCAATTTTTCTTTTTCTAACAAATATTTCATTTATTTATTTTGAGAGAGGGGGGAGAGAGAGAAGAGGGGGAGAGAAAAAAAATCAACATGCCTGACAGAGAATCGAATCGGGCACCTTTTGCTTTGTGGGAAGATGCCCAACCAACTGAGCCATACAGAACAGGGACACAATGGCAACTTATTAGTGGCCTCGCAACAATGCATTAACACAACACATCCACACACTGTGATTCATTTCCCAAAGTACATTTTTGAATACTGAACTATAACTTTTATGATGAACGTTACATTATTACTTAAGATGTATATGCATATATTTATATTTTGGTGCTACAGACCTAAGAGATCTTAGATTGAAGTATAGAAAACTAAGCTAAAAATATAAAATAACGTTTATGAATTTATAACTCAAAAAATTAAAAATAAAACTGACTTATTACCCAGTGATTCTACTTCTGGGAATTTATCCAGAGAACACTGACACACTAATTCAAGAGAATATAAGTAGCCCTATGTTCAGTGCACCATTATTTACAATGGCCAAGATCTGAAAGCAGCCCACGTGTCCATCAGTAGATGAGTGGATAAAATAATTATGGGACATTTACACAATGAAATACTACTTGGCCATAAAAAAGGAGAAAAATTTACCCTATGTGAAGGCATGGATGAACATGCAATGCATTATGTTAAGTGAAGTAAGTCAGTCAGAGAAAGACAAATACCACATAATTTTACTAATATGTGGAATCTAATGAACAAACTGAACCCACAAGCAAAATAGAGACAGACTCATAGCAGGCTGACAGCTCTGGGTGGGAGTGGTTAGGGGATACAGGGTTTGAGCAAAAAGGAAAAAGGACTCATGGACATAGACAACAGTGTGGTGATTGCAGGGTGGAGAGGGGAAAGGGGGGATAAACAGTAATGGAACCCTGGCTGGTGTAGCTCAGTGGATTGAGCATCGGCCTGCGAACTAAAGGGTCATTGGTTCGAGTCCCCAGTCAGGGCACATGCCTGGGTTGTAGGCCAGGTCCCCAGTAGAGGGTGCGCAAAAGGCAACCACACATTGATGTTTCTCTCCCTCTCTTTCTTTCTTTTTTTTTTTTCTAGGAAAAAATATAATAAAACAATGCTAACCAAAATACAGATATATGTATGTATGTGTATATGAGGTCTGTCCAGAAAAAGTTCAGCCACTGTAAATATAACAAGAACAATTTGCATGACATTGATGTAACCTAGCAGCCAAGGAGAGTAGACTGGAATGCCCATGAGTGAACAATGGCGACATCCCTGTACTAGTCAGGGAGGGTGGTAGGTGCAATTGAGTGAGCACATGTACTGCGTGGCCATCACATTTCAAATGACTGAGTGAGTATGGCAATGCATCTCCATAAATTTCACATTTAGCTTGAACATTCCTCTGTGTAAACTATTCGGATGATTCAGAAGGCCGCAGCTATGGGCAGCTGGTGACTGGCAGCTTCATCACAACAATGTGCCTGCTCATTTATCATGTCTCGTGCAGTGTTTTTGGTGAAACATCAGATCAACCAGGTAACAGCCCCTCTACAGCCCAGACTGGTGCCCTGCAACCTCTGGCTTTTCCCAAAACTAAAATTATTTTTGAAAGGGATGAGATTTCAGACCATCAATGAGATTCAGGATAATATGACAGGGCAGCTGATGGCGATTGGGAGAACTGTGTGAGGTCCCACGGTGCCTACTTTGAAGGGAGCTAAGGCATGATTGTCCAATGTACAATGTTTCTTGTATCTTGTACCTTCTTCAATAAATGTCTATATTTTTCATGTTACATGGCTGGATACCTTCTGGACAGATTTCATATATATAATTAAATAATTTTCTTTAATATTTATGTCATCTATAATTTCTAAGTTTTTTGTACAATAACTTACACTAGCACATTGGTAGTTTCAATAGCAAAATAATATATGCAAACTGTAGTAAATTTTATTTTCAAAATAAAGTGCCTTATTTGAAATAAACATTTGAATTTAGGCTATGGTTAAACTACTGTATTCCAGGAAATGCCCTTAAAAATTATAAAATCAAATACTCATTGTCATTCTTTGTGGAAAATTGGTGTCAACATTCTCTGACTTTTTAGAAGAGGTTGAAGGATAAAGATTCATGTATGTAAGTACAACTATATTCTTCATACTTTTTACAACTTTTATTTGTTAATTAAATTCTTACCATTTTACTTGAAATGACTGGGACTCAGGTCTGTAATATAAGCATTTGATATTGCTTATTATCCTAACATCTTGATTTCTTTGTATTTTTGTTAAGTTGGTGAGAGTAAAATGAACCCCTTTTCAATCATCTGAAACTTTTATCATGGGGGCATGACACAGTCTAAAACTTTGATGAGCTGAACCATAACTCAAAATATTGGCTTTGTTTTCTTCTTTTATTAATTTCATAAGGTATTTGTGAATTTGCAAAAACAGATAATATGCAAATACCCCCAAATCTCGAAGCAGATGGCCTATTCCTCCTATAAGCAGACCTTACGTAAGTTTCATAGACAGAAAGTAGTCTCACACTTGCCTTTTCCATTATATTTGTATATCCATGTCTCAAATCACCAATGATCAAACATTTTTTTCCCCACAAAATGTCAGCTGTGTGATGTGCAAATGATGCCACTAAACAGAGGGCCACAGATTACAATACACTACTTATCAAATAATTTACTAATTTTTGCTCTACTTAAATGCTGCACTGATAAAATTCATGCTAATTGCTCCCATAAGCTTACCAATGAGACAATCAAAGTATATATGTGAGCCCCCAAGGCATTAATACCAGAAACACTGGTCTAATCAAGACAAGACACCAGCCAGCCAGGTTCTGTTCAGTAGGATGGTATTTACAGATGTCACATCAGCCTACATGAAGAGCTTACTCAGAGGCTCCAATCAGAAAGATGTGACATAAACTAGCCCCTTTCCTGCTTTCCTCCACTTTGAGGAGAAATAGTTATCCCAGCACTTTTAAAATAAGAAAACAATGACTGAAAACTTTACCACTGAAGTCCTTTTCTTGAATACTAGTATTTCTAGAAGTGCAATGCTGTGTAAGGTATCTTACTGTAACAGTTATTCAGTTACATTTAGTGACATGTTTAGTTAGGGGAAAAGGGACATATTTAATAGTTCAAATTCACAGAAATATCTTTAAGTGTTTTTTGTTTTATATAACTAATTTAATAGTAACACTGTATTTTGCTAAAGATGTTTTGTTCATCTTTAAAACTGTAATATAAAACATACAAAGGTGACACTAAATTTAAAGATGAAAAACTTGACTCAGTCTGTTTTAACAACATTGTAATTTCACAGCTTTGAAAAAATATATTTTTCAATTTGGTAGAAAATCTTAATTGATTTTCAGTGATTCTCAGATGTCAGAGTATTGATGTATAATTTAGGAAGATAAAATAATTTTCTTTAGTTTATTACTGATAATTGAAAGAAAAATATAGGATGTGTATTCCTGAAACCAACAAATTACCAGTGTTATTCTACAGAAAAGTAAACTTTAGTCTTGATATATTACATTAGTTTTCTTTTCTGTTATTAATGTTGATAAAGAGATAACTTAAATAAAAATGATGAATAGGTGAGTTTCGCTATTAGATCATGTCCATTTTCTTAGAAAATCAAAAGTAAATTAAATGTCACTTACTGAGAGTCAAGGTATTCTTACATATTCATTTGTATCATCATTTACTCATTCACAAATATTGCTACATTTTAGACACAGGAGGGGCAATGCGGCAGAACGATGCACAAAATACACAACGCTCCTTTCTTTATAGATCTCAGAGTCTACTAATAAACAATATATAAAAAAGTAATCACACAAAATAAGTGTGATAAGTATTATTATTTTACAAAGGCAAGAGACTATGGAGCACAGAATCAAGTCACCAATCCATGATCGGTAAATCGAGGGAAACTTTCAGAAGAGAGCAGTATCTAATAACTTTAGAATGAGGAGTGAGTCCATTAGGTGAATAGGAACATGAGATCTCAGGGGAGAGTGAGTACAGTACGATGAACTGGAAGGACTGCATAAGGATTTTCCTATGGCTTAAGCATGACCCAAAGGAGTGACAGGAAGAAATTAAAGATGTAAAAGTGGTTATTTCATGAAAGGTTTTAGAAGCAATGTCTTAGAGTTGGGGCTTTACTACAAAGTAAACAAATGAACACCAACTATGATAGCCAGTCTCCAAGATGGTACCCAATCATCTTTGCCTTCTATTATTTACATCTTGTATAGCCCCTTCCCACAGTGAATCACTGCTGGCTGGCCATGTATTCTAATGTGACGAACAGAATATGGCAGAGGCAAGCAGGTAAATTCTGAGATTAAGTCATAAAAATCAGTGAAGAGTCCCGCCTTGTTCCTTGAATCACACAGTACAGGATAAACTAGCCACCCAGCTGTGAGCACAAGCCTTCATGTAACCAGCTTCAGGGAACAAGTCACCACGGTCAGGGAGACCTCAGGCCAGAACCATTCATCCGAACCACTCCTGACTGCGGACTCACAGAAATTGAGGAGAAGAAAATAATTTTTATTGTTTTAAGCAACTAAGTTTGGTATAATTTCTTATAAAACATTAGTTAATGAATTAACCTACTGAAGTTGTTTAAATAAGTGGTAAGATAATGTGATATTTAAACAGGGAATGCCATCATCAGATTTCCATTTCAGAAAAATTTCTTGGGCTACATTGTGTAGAAAGACTTGAAAAAGGCAAAATAAAGATTATTTCATATTTACCCAAACTAGGGTAAATATTTAGTATTGTATTAATCTTCATTGCTAAATTTACATTTACTGATATTTCAAAATGAAATATGGATTCTTTCTGAAAAAATTTGAGAATGATAACAAGTGAACTTTTAGCCTTCTCAGTTAATTCAACACTTCAAGAAACATCATGGAGCTCTTGAAGTGCAAGCAAGTTAGTAGAAGTTTTATTCATTCAACCATTATCTCTGGAAGCTTTGCCAAGTGCAAATAGTCTGGCACTTTTCTGTCTCCTGAAATTGATGTCAGCTATTCAGCAGACTGACAAAGAGCCATGAAAGCGCTAACACTCAGTGACCCTGCCAGCTCGGCTCCGCAGTGACTTTGGAAATCTCTGCGGTGGCAGTGCGCAACAACCACACTCGGCAGCAATTTTCAAAATGATACACTTTACTCTGCCAGGCCTGTAGCAGATGCAACACAATTTGCCAAAGCACAAGAGAATAAAGTGGAGCATGTTTCTTTACTTTCCCTACAATTATCTGTATTGCTTGAGATATAGATTCAAGTCACTACTCTTTATGGCAAACATCTATTTTCCCCAACTGCCAAAGTTTATGGGATTTGCATAAATCCTAGAGTTCTTTTAGAGGAAAATTGGTTTTATTGGGAGCTTGCTTAACATTTTTCATGAACTCACAAAACACCCCCACTATGATTGATGCTCTCTATTCATAGTTAAGGGACAGTTCTAAGATGATATAAATTCTCTTTCAAAGGACTAGATAAATACATGTTTATTGTGGTAAGGGAGTTTAAAAGTAAATTGAGAGGCTAGAAGAACAGAAAGCAGGATGTTAAGCCAGTCAGACAAAGACAAGTACCATATGATTTCACTCATATATGGAATCAAATGAACAAAATAAACTAACAAATAAAATAGAAACAGACTCACAGATGGAGAATACACTGATAGCTGTCAGAGGGGAGGGGGATTGCAAGGCTGGATGACAAAGATGAACGGATGAACCAAAAAACAAAAACAAACACACACACGCGCGCACACACACACACACACACACACCCCACCACCACCAACAAAATGCACTTTATTTAGATTTTTGCCTGGAAAAAAAAAACAACCTTTCTAATGTCGTAAATTCAGAAAGCTTCTAAAATTATTCCAAGTCTTTTCTATTATGTTCATGCCTACAAATCCACCTACCTTGTTCCCTTCCTCCCCTTCCCCTTTCTTCCACTTCGCCACTGGATCTGAATAGATACCATGTACTTCAAAAACCTTGAGCAGCTTCCTCATTGGAATGGCTCCTTTTCACAAGTGAGTAAACTGAAGTCCAGATGGATTAAATGTCCAGACTAATGTGACACAAATTAACAGCAAGGCTAAGTCTATAATTAGAGTTTTCTATTTTTTTTCTGAATCTTTTTATTCCAATGCTTGTTGCTACTTCCATAGCTCAGGCAGCCCTCATCTGTATTCAGGATATCTTCCACCATTTCCTTTCCTCCATTCATGGTAAAGCTCAATTCACTGATCATACTACAAATGGAGCCTCATTTCTAATGTGTATGAATGTCAGTCCATTCTTAATACTCCAGTAATCTTCAATGCCCTCAAGATAAAGTGCAAATTCATTAAACTGACTTTAAAGTTTCTTTATATCCAAAATACTCAGTTTTTTTCTTTAATTTTGAAAATGAATAAATAGTCAAAGCGGTTAACGTCTATTGAATGCCTACTCCAACAAATTGTGAGCTTAAATCGATGGTAAACATGTTGCCAAGTTGTTTGCAGAGCTGACTAAGAGAGGGAATAGAGCAGAGTGTTAAGTAAATGAGCTGTGAACCGCTCTACCTAGGCCCTGGTCTCAGCTCAGCCTGTTACTACCAGCTGTACGTTACTTATCTTCTCTAGGCCCTGGTGCCTACCCTCACCTGCTGAGGGGGTAAAACAACTTCGTTCCTGCAAAACCTGAGAAAACGTGAGCACTCAATGCACATTAGCTATTGATTCTTCTTACAACTCTGTGGGGAAGTTAATATTAACATCTCGATTTTACACAAGACAATTATCAAAAATATTTTACTTCAAAATTTCAACAGAACCAAGAATACACACTTAGATATATTGTTATATAGCTGCTATAAATTGCTGTTTTATGATAAGGCATAGTTATCCTGCTGATGGTAAAGCTGCCCAGTGAATAAACACAGACAGGAGACGGGGAAAAATAGCCACGGGAAGACAAGAAGGAGGTAAGCCTTTAATTTACACATTCATTCATTCGTTTTTGACTTTATCTAAGAAGGTACTCCCAAAAGAAGGTAAGTATCATGTAGATTTCTTCCTCTGGGAAACAGATACCATCCAGACGTTAGGATTACAAAATATCTTGGAAAGCGCTATCTTTGAAGAAACAGGATTGAGCAGGAGGAATTGCCAGATGACAATGCAGACCTGACAGAGACTGCCAGCCCCGTGGAGAGCCTCGGGGTGAAGATTTCCCCCTAGAGAAGTCCCTGTTGAAAGGGAATGGCTAGGTGTTTTCCTCACATTCTGCTTTAGTCATTGGCTAAGCCGAGGTGGGCCTGAAGGAATTAACAGATGGTCTTCACAGCGAGGCAATGAGTCCTTGACTGAAGGCAGAGCTGATCTATGCAACTCTGTACAGATGGTAAGAGCCATTCAGTTGCTAGCCAAGAGCAGGAACAAAAGACCACACTTCTATCAAGATGTCTTATCCTGGGTTCCATATAGAATCAGGGAATCAGTAAAAATAGACTAGATTCTGGGAATTATACTGGATTCTGGGTTTGCTTCAGTTTTCTGACACCTACTTTTAGTACTCTTTTAAATGGTGCTCTCTTAGCAATGGGGAATCGAGAGAAATATCTTGACCAATTTAGGTCAGAATATTAAAAACGGAGTAGCAGCAGTAGAGAACAGAATATGAAAGTCAATACTTTCAACAAACCTGTATCAGGCAAGCCAGTCTAATTTGGGCTTCAGTAACAAACGACTCTAAAACATCAGTCACTTAGAACACAAAGGTTTATTTCTCATTTATCATATGTGTCCATTTCTGGTTGACTGCAGTTTTGTCATATTAGATATATCTGTCATCATAAGAGGGGAAAAACGAGAGACTGGCAGAGTGTGCCAACACAAAGTTTCTGCCAGGGGGCACCATCCTTCACTTCTGTTCACGTTGCACTGACTAAAGCACATCCTCTGAGCATACCTGAGTTAAACCTGTGGACAGCTATAAGCCTTCCAGAGAAGGGCAGGGCACAGAGGGGTACAGTAACACGGATGACAAAAACCAGGGAAGAGCCCTTCACCGTGGGTCTGGGGGGCCAGTACTACTGTCGGGCTTCACTTCCCATGAGGAGATGGTTTGTTTAGGACCAATCGTAAATAATCTTGATTTACATCAACTAAGGAAACAGCCCCTTCCAAGGAATGGTCAAAAGGATATCCATTTTGAGATTTTAAGTTTGTCGATTACAACTCAGTAAACAAAAACAAGTTGAGATCTTCGCTTCTGTGTGCTGTAGATGATAATACTTATATATTAGAAATATCATTATATGGTACAAAAATCTGGAAAGTTAAAAGGACTATACAAAGGTGGACCATTATTTTTATTACACTGTAATTGATATTGACTCCATTTTTCTTGAATCCAGATGGTATTTGAGATTCCCAAGTCCCTGTAGGCTGTAATCCTCTCCACATATACATCATCTTTGAAAAGAGGTAGAAAGAAAAGCAATGTTAAGAAACACCCAAAGAGCCCTTAACAAGAGGGAACAGGATCTTTAAAATCTGTAGAAAGCAGGGAGAAAAGAGGCTTCAGGTAGATATTTGAATTCTTATCAATGGGCAACACTCATTCTCATTCTCTCAGAATATCTTTATTTTCCATTTTGTCCACAATGCTTTAGAATGCACAAGAAAGAAAACTGTTTCTACAAAATGAAAAAATCACTAAGAAGTAAATATAAGGCCCAAAATCTTAAAGCCTTGTAGCATGATTATCCTTTCATTAAGATGTAAGCAACATTCTAGGAAATGTTATGGTCCTAATTACAGCATGATGGAATATACATTATCTGGAAAATAACATACTCAAGAAATATGTAATATTCATTGTAGCAGCAAAAACAAAAGACATAAATATGGCATGTTATATTTCTACTTCTCATAAATAATACCTAAATTGTCTAGTCTACAAGTTTCAAAAGAAGACAGGATGTTTTGAAAATGAGCTAACATTATTTCCCATTTGTAAATTTGGTTCATATGTAATTCAGTAAAGAAATGTATGTATTTCTAAAACTTAAAAACAGATGCCAAATGAATAAATCATTTATTCCTTAACTGTTAAAAATTCTAGCAGCTCTACAATGGTCAGATGGGTTTGCTCTTATGTCATTATGCAAACCCAGAGACACAGCTATTAATGATGCAGTGCTGCATTTTATGCATATATGCGTGTTTCTTCCCTGCAGTAGATATGATAATGCATTGCCTCAAAGGGAACTATAATTATTACAGATAATTGTGTTGGGATCATAGTCTAGTATCAACTCATATCTAGAGAGATTTCTAGCAACTTCAATCATCTGGAATGCCACCGTATCTACTGATAAAACACAAAGGTTTTAGTTGTCAAATAAGACCCAAAAATAAGACTTACCCAATATCGAGCTTTACTAATGATTTTAAGGACTCATGTAATCAAATGGTACGTATACAAAGCAAAGAAATATCCAGAATTATTAACACAATTGATAAGCATGTATCAACAATCAGGACACCCAGGTCCAGATTAACAAAGGAAGCCTAACGACATATATGTGCAGTTACATGGTTTAACCAGCGGGAGCGATTCTGGCCTGGAACATTTCCATTTTATACTAGGAGTGTGACAAAGCGTGCAAGATGTTCCCAGGGGGCCATGCCACATAAATTCATACACTTGAGGTCTGTTTTCCATAAGCACCCTAGATATCCTGCTACGGCAGTCCATAGACAATGACTCTCCAACTTGCACATATTGTCAGTGTTTGCCAGGTGATCTGTCACTAACACAGTTCAAGACAACTTCTTCTCCAGGAAATGTCCTCAGCTAAGGGAGGCCTACAGGTCTGCTACTAACCATTCCTTTCCTGTATTTACAATAAATAATAATGATAAAATAAGAACAAATACAAAAACTAAGAAGGAAAACCTTGCAGTGAGGAAGATATCTTTCAATTAAAAAAATTTTATTGATTTTAGAGAGAGAGAGAGAGAAACACCAATTTGTTTTTCCACTTGTCTATGCATTCATTGGTTGATTCTTAGATGTGCTCTGATTGGGGATTGAACCTGCATATCTTTGTTGGGGTCACACAGTTTAACCCACAACAGTTCCTATATTTGTTGAACTCCATCTCACCAACGGGCCTTTATGCAGCCACTTTGCCTGGGCAGAACCTTCACTGGCTCTTTACAGCAATAATTCCTATCAGTTATCAGATCCAAACTCAAGTTATCACCTCTTGAACACTTCCTTGAGCTGCTTCATTACATCAGATCTCCCTATCACAGACTCTCATAGTCTTGGAAACCTCTCCTTCATAGCACTTGTCAGAGCTGTAATTTTGCATGGTAAAACTATTTAAATATGTGTATCCAATATTTCTCCTCAATAAGCTGTTAACTACATGAGTATAAGCAATGAGTCTGTTTTGCTTATCATTTTTCATCATTACTTTGCAAAATATAGAGAACAAAGTACATTAATCAATAAATATTTTTTACATAATGAATATGCCTATTTTTATTTAAAAATATGCTTATTAATGACTTCAAGTAACACAGATATTTTTATATTTAGTATATATAAATGATACTTTTATTATTGCTATATGAGAGAGAAGAGTCATGCGGGCCTGGTTAATTAAGCAATTAAAATTTTAACAAGTTTTTTACTGTCTCATACTAAGTTGGACATGTGAAGTGATCTATTTTTCACTTTGTAAATAATTTTTGTTCTAATTTATTAAAAAGTATATAATCAATTTTGGAATGGTGTTCAAAGAAATAAGATATTGTCCCCAATTTTTCTGATTATGGAAAATATTAAAATTAGTCTTGGCTGTGTGTATGCTGTGATCCAATCTTAATTAAAAATCTTCCACATTGCATGCTATAAGTATAAACTAAAAAAAAAAAGACAAAATATCTCACTTCTTTACCATGAATATGCACACATACAATATAACATACAAGTCTCGCAATTCAGTGACAGACTGATTGATATTTTGAGATTTATTAACAAGAAAATTTGACCCAATTAATCCTTAATGAAATGCCAATATTGACAGGCTAACTTGAAGCTTTTACAAGCCTTTTTGTACTACTTAGTTTCAATATGACAGGCAATTTTGACAACTTTTATTAGCTGTCAGTCAATGTTTTCAGTCCAGGGTTTGGATGAATTCTTTTCATGCACTTACACATCCATAACATTGACGAGAGAATCCTTTGCTAGATTTACAATTAAAATATTCCAAAATTTTGATAAGCTAAATGTTAATCCTTATATAAACAGAAGAAGTATTTAAGGATCTTTCATTCAAATTTTAAGAAAAAATTTAATTGAAAACTTTTCCACAGTTGATCATAATGCTTGCTCCAGTTTCTCAAAATGTATCACTCCTGAATAAATATCAAATTACATATATATACATATAGAATCAGTAATATGGCATAAAAAATCTAAAACACACTAGATCCTACAGCTGAGATGATTTGATTTCTACATGTGTGGCCTTTCCCCTTGAACTGGAAATAAGGTAATACGAGAACAAAGTATATTTCAAAGTAAAAAGGAAAGAAAAATAATTCATTGATTTCAATAAATTACATAGTTAATGAAATATGTGTGTCCTTTAAAGCATACTTTGCATTTAAAATAGTAATTATTATTTAATTAAAACTTGTATTTATATCAGATCTCATCTCATTATTAGGTGATTTTCAGCTCAAGAAATACTCGTACTTCATTGTTTTAATTTTATGAGTTTAACCTATTTTTTTAAAAGATCAAAATCTATGTTTATGCCATAATAATTTTTGCCCATCCTGTAATCAATAAGGGAGTTTTTTCTAATATCACTAAAAAGATCACAAACTCATTGTTGGGATTCATCATTCAGTTCGTGGCTTTTAAGTTGTTATATGTCATATTTAAGCCAGTTTATTTTTCCACTCTGTGATCCCATTAAATAAGACACAATAGCCTTATTTAATTTCTTGTAAGCAGTTGAATCAAATAAACAATACAAATAATACAAATAACTCACTATGAATTCCTTCAAAGCATAATGAAATCAACAATATCACCATTATCAAAAATGTGTATTACTAAATGGGTACTGGAGCAAAAAAAACCATGAGACTCAATTCCTATCCTCTAGGGGGTTATTTCCTGGTTTGGGAAATAACTAAAACAAAACATATAAAAATATGGAGGGTTATATATATATTTTTAAATCTTGATTTCCTTCCCAGTAATTCCAGTATTTTATATAGATGTAAATTTCCCGAAAGACCCAGTCCCATTTTGACAAGAAGTAGAACAAATACATAAAAACAGAGAAATGAGCTCAAGGTATTGCTTTGAGGATAATTCTTGAGGGACAAAGAGAAATATAAAGTAAATTATTGAAATTAGTGTTTCATTAGAACCAGTTGGGCTGGGTATAAGAGGGGCTGGGAGGGAGAAAGTCTGGAGGTGTCAGAGGACGGGGTTAATAGCCCCAAGCGGAAGGAGAAGGGGCCTGGGTGAAGGTAAAGACTGTGTATTTCGAAGTAAGGGAGGAAACAAGAAAGAAAGAAAACAACATTATATTCAGTGCATCAAACTTAGAGAAGGTGAGGAGGCGGGCAGGAAAAAGAATGACGGGTTAATTCTCTAATTTGACTTGGTGGTTGAGAAACGATGGTTTCGACTTCTGAAAGAGAAAACTGCCGAGGGGAACCGATCTGATGCTCTGAGGTGTTTCGCTGCGCACATTTCAGAAGGCCTTGCGCCCCGCACCCTTCCTTACTGAGGAAGTCCATGCCCCGGCTATTCGCTCTGTTATTTAGCCACGCTTTGTCATATATCCCCACATCGGCTAACGCCAAGTGTAGTAAGAGGGGATGTCTTTCTCATTAGTAGCTCATTCATAAGCTTACCATAAGCACGTAACTTTGCCTGGCGTTGCTGCCTCTGCGGGAATGCAAAAGTCTAAGATAATCAGATTTTGGCTTGAGAATTTGAACCTACACACGTAGAAAGAGGTCGCCAATTGTTAGCAGGCTTCAGAGCTACAAAGAGAGGTACTGCAGAGGCTGAGAAGAGTTGTGCTTAGGGGAAGCATCCAAGATTACTGGTAGAAAAGTTGATATAGAGAACAAGGATCAGAAGCAGCAAGTTGAGCAGAGCACCCACGAAAGCGGGAAAGAGAGACCATCTTTCAAGCACACACAGAACACAGGTTTGGTTCCTGATGTCTTCCCATAATTCTGGGCTTGGAATTTCCATACGAGTCTTTGTTTTGCCCTTATAATGAAGCGTATTTTAAAAACTACCGGAAATGGTATTTGTTCCTCATAAACAAAAGACAACATACAAGCCATTTTCCATTGAAAGGGCTGAAATTCAGGCCTGATATTATGCATTGCCTTGACACCTGGTGGAACTAGGAAGGCCTGGAATGGTCTAATCGCATGCTCCCCTCCCAAAGCTGCTCCTGCAAATAAGCCCCTCTAGCCAAACAGGTGTCCTTATCAGGAAGACTGGGTATAGCTTCTGCTTACCCTTGAGCTGTGGGTCTAATTCCCTGCCAGCATCAGTATTGTTGAAAGAAGTCAACCACATCCTCTCTTGGGAGTCAAGGGTCGCCTTGTGCTCTTACTACTACAAAGCCTGCCTCCCCCAGTCTCTACTTGTTCACCCTGTTCCTGAATTCAGCCCCCATGTGGCCCAGAGTGTGAACTGTGTCCTGCCCTCCAGGGCTATGTGATAACCTGTGGAGCTCACTTGTCTAGTGTCTGGTGGATGTCATGTATTTGGTCATCTTCATAACCCTAATGGAAATCCCTTTCTCACCAACAGGGTGAACAGGAGGTAATTAAAACCTTTTATTTATGTATGAAAAGACCATACGTGCTTTCTCTGATAGCCCAAACACCTAGACTCATATTCCAGGCATCTTAACCTTATAATATCTCACCTGCTTGTTGAAAAACAAATAAAACATTTTTTAAAATAGTTTGATGTCTCTAAAATAGTATCCTTTTCACATTTACTTAAAAATTTCAGTCCTAAGTATCATATAACCATAAAATTAATAGATACTTCCTCTCCAATGTAACTTTACCAATATTTTTATCATAGATAAAATGGCAAACACATAAATCAGAGGAATCAGATTTTTTTCAGCAGTATCGCAGGAAAAGAATTTTCAGGAATAAAATCATGTAAGAAGAGTTCTAAATGATGGGGCAAGATTTATTAACATGTAAAGAGAAAGTACACTCTTGGAGAGGCCGAGAGCAGCCAGGTTATAGGGTAGTGGCTGTGTGGGCTCAGGAAATGAAGCTACAGAGGCAAGAATGAGAGTCTTCTGCGGCTGCTCACTGCTCCCCTGGTTGCAAGTCTCGTGGGGACCATTAGGGTCTAGGAGAAAGGTGGCAAAAAAACTACATGCCCAAGAGAAGGAAGGGCACAGGCGTGCTCCTAGAAGGGCATGCACTGGATTCTTTGTCAGGTTTTCAGTTTTTTTAAGCATTTCCTCGGGTTTGGGAAAGCGCAAGCTTTCTTTCAAACTATCCAGTCTCTTTCCTGGTTTTCCTGGGGCTTGTGCCCTTCTCCTATCTGACCTTTTCCCCAGACTTTCCCAGGCTAGTCTCCTCCTGCTCGTATGGTCACCACTGTGGCTCCTACTGAGCAGTCTCGTGTTCGCCTTCATCATTTGGCTTCTACTGAGAATGCACTCAGTGAAAGGAATTCCCCTTGTGTTTTCTTCCTCCGCCATCAATCAGGCCAAAGGATGCTGGTTACCCCAAAGGTGGCTGTAAATCTATCTTTTCTGCCTAGTCGAGTAAGCAGGAAAGTTTGCTTCATTTGGCTGAACAATGCCAGTTACTGCCCAGGGAGTCTGCTTCTTAGGCTCCCCTCTCTTTCGTTAATTATCTCTCTAGCTGCCTACTCTAACAGGTGGAACAACAGTGAATTGTGAAATGCAGTTAGGAAAACGGTTTACAAAGTGAAAAAAGAAAGGCTACCCACAGATGCTTTTTAAATGTATTTACTGTTTCCATGCTGTCTGGTAAGTATAAAAAAAAAAGGAGTTACAGAAAAATTAATAATTGTTGTTAGTATCGGAACCACAGTGCAATTTTAAATCAAATTACACTACTTATTTGGCTAGATCTACTTTCTGGGTGCACCAGATTTGCAAGACTGAAAAAGAATAGAAATTTTCAATTATCTGGTTCTCGGAAATAGAAATTCAAATACGAGAGAAAACAAAAGAAAAAAATTGTAAGTAGAGGATGTTTCATCTGAAGTTTCCAGTGAAGGCCTTGCAGATGCCACTGCCCTGGAGGTCTCTGTGCCCAGTAAGGGTCAGCCCCACCGTGTTCTTCAACATTGCTGTGGATGGTGAGCCCTTGGGCCATGCCTCCACAGAGCTGTTTGCAGACAAAGTTCCAAAGACACCAGGAAAGTCATCCTCTGAGCACTAGGGAGAAGGGATTTGGTTATAAAGGTTCCTGCTCTCATGGAATTATTCTGAGATTTATGTGCAGGGTGGTGACTTCACACGCCACAATGGCACAAGATGCAAGTCCATCTATGGGGAGAAATTCGATGATAAGAATTTCACCCTGAAGCAAAAGGGTCCTGGTGTCTTGTACATGGCAAGTGCTGGACCCAACACAAACAGTTCCCAGGTTTTCATCTGTACTGCCAAGAATGAGTGGCTGGATGGCAGGCATGTGGACTTCGGCCAGGTGAGAGATGGCATGGATGTTGTGACAGCCATGGAGAGCTATGGGTCCAGTAATAGCAAGACCAGCGAGAAGATCACCACTGCCAACTGTGCGCAACTCTCATAAATTTGACTTGTGTTTTATCTTAACCACCAGACCATTCCCTCTGTAGCTCAGGAGAGCACCCCTTCACCTCCATCTGCTTAGAATGTTCTATAATCTTCATGCTCTCACTGCAGTTCATTGAGTTCCATATTTTTCTTACACTTCCAAGTCTATCTGGACTGCAGAGTTGAGTTTATGCTTATGAAATAAAAACCAGACAACAAAAGTAAATAAATAAATGTATAAGTTTCCAGTACGGG
Organism: Mormoops blainvillei; assembly: GCA_004026545.1. Lineage (NCBI taxonomy): Eukaryota > Metazoa > Chordata > Mammalia > Chiroptera > Mormoopidae > Mormoops > Mormoops blainvillei. Next base: position 25,576 of record PVJD01007460.1, read on the forward strand.
TAGTTTCAATGATGACAGTGCATTGATATTGTTAAGCAAACTTACAAATCTGCTTCATGTCATAGACCTTCAGGCTAAGCTTCCGCAGACATGTAGGTCTGTGTGAGAAGTTGCGGTACCCCAAGCTATCCATTTGGAAGAGCTGCTTTGCGCTCAGTGAAGTTGTCTTTTATGAAGCAGAGATAAGGAGGGCATTGGGTGTTGCCTGTGAGCAGGGACCCAGGAAGCGAGAAAGAGAAAGAAACAGTGGAAAGAAAGGTGTACATTCCCCAGTGAAGCCTCTGCCTAATACTCCTCCAGGCCCCACGAGGGGGTGGTTGTAGGAAAAACCATGTGCCTGTGATGGAATTTGGGTTACAGAATTGAGGAGCTGGGTGTCCCTGCCCAGCCCATTTCTGTGGTAGGAACAGCAGGGCTCCGGTGAGATAAAACCAAAAGGAAATGTCGCTCATTTACAATTCTGTTTTGCAGCTTTAGAAACACAGAAGGCAGCAAGTTAGGCAGAAACAGCATTCTCCCAGAGTGGCTTTGGGAGCAGTGACTGGGCTGCTGGAGGTGAGAAGAGAAAAGTAAGAAAGAATCAGTAATGGGCGGAGGTGAGACAACAAAGGGAACTGCAGCCTTAAACAAGGGAGAGCTTCCAGCACGAAACAAGAGAGACTGTCAGTCTGAAGGTATATAGGTAAAAGCTGTAAGCGGCAAGATTTGTGAGGCCTGGGCAATTTTAGATTACAATGTCTTAAAAGAATAATTATCTAATTATTCTAATTATTCTTGCCATCCAGCCACTCAGTCTTGGCTCCAGAATCTAATAAAAAAATAATCAAGAATGTTGTGTTAGAGAACTAGATGAAATTTCCACTCTAAAATATTATAACTACACAGTTATAATAGCTTGTCATTTTGACTGGTAAAGTTATTATTGTTATTATTATTTAAGTTCTCTATGCAACTGAAATACATATAGTAGATTAAACTTGCTTAAAATTGATAATTCCCAGGTAACGATATGTAACATATACTTCTCAATTACTATGAAAAACTTTAGAAACATCAACAAAGTCAAGATAAGAAAATAATTTAAAAATACCTGTTTACAAATGACACTTGTAACTGTTACATATTAAATTGTTAACATTTTATATACAATGCACTAAAACATATGAGACATCTTTTCATTTTCACAATAATTCAAAAACCAGGGGTGGAATGAGTATTTCCTTTAAAATTATAAGTATTTTTCAACTGTTCTTATTTTATTGTTTTGTAATAAATTAATTTTATTATAATATAAAATCAGGCTTACTGCAAAAGTTCAAAATGTAATGAACTGTATAAAGTTATCCTGGGTGGTGTGGCTCAGTGGTTCATTGAGTGTGAATCAAAAGGTCACAGGTTCGATTCCCAGTCACGGCACATACCTGGGTTGCAGGGGGGCCCCGGTCGGGGGAGCACAAGAGGCAACCACACTTTGATGTTTCTTTCCCTCTTTTTCTCCCTCCCTTCCTCTCTCTGTACAAATAAAAAACTAAAATAAAATATTTAATTAAAAAAATGTATAAAGTAACTATTGCACCCCTGGTAGGAACCACTGTTGACAATTATTTTGCATAATTTTCAAGACCTTCTCTGTGTATGTATGTGTGTGCATGTGTGTGTATATATATTAAATGTGTGTGCTAATCTGTATATGAACATAGTTTTGTTAAATTGTGCACTCTCTTCCGCTATGTGCCTTTTTTGCCCACTGAACAGTTTGCAAGACATATGTCAATATGGGTGCATCTTTCTTCAAAACTGTGTAATGTTTCACTACATGGAAGTATCATAATTTACTTTTCCAGTCACTTTTTTAATGGACATTTTTGGATGTCCATTATAATATCTAAATCAAAATAACTACATATTGAAATGAACCAGAAAATAAAAATAAAAATTAACAGTACCAGCCTCCCTGCCTATAATAATAATGTAATCAAACTAAACAGTGCTAGGCAGGGGTGTCCAAACTTTTGGCATCTCTCGGCCACAGTGGAAGAAGAAGAGTTGTGCTGAGCCACACATTAAATACACAAACATTAACAAAAACTGGTGAGCAAAACAAAGATTTTAAGTAAATTTACAATTTTGTGTTGGGTCGCATCCACAACCATCCGGTGCCACGGGTTGGACACTCCTGAGAGAGCATAGGAAAACAATTCCTAACCTAAAAAGAGTTGTATCAAATGGGAATGTTAAAAAAATGTCCAAAAAAAAAAAAAAAGGAGAGATGTGAGAGAGTATTTCTTCTGCTAGAAACAAATATATTTAAATTCTGATAAGGACTGAGTAGGAAAAGAAGGGAATTCTAGACCAATGCAGAACATGGTATTAAGAGACTCCTAGAATGGAAAGGAAAATCACAAAGAAAAATGAAAAATAGTCAAAGTGATTTCGCAGATTCAGAAACTGATCTTGAACACTTCACAACTTTCTAATAAGCCACTCCTTCTTACAGTCCTTTAACTGCCCCTCCACATTATTTTGGTCTATTTTATATATTAGTTTCCTAAATAAAAAAAAAAAAACCTTATATGTTTAAATCATTTTTAGTCATGTAATAATACCTTATGTGCCACTGGTCTATAATACATATTTTTGGATAAATGGAGATAAAATTTGATTAGCAATTAGTCTAACCAAAACTGGGCTTTAGTCTTGAATCTGTCCTCATTTGCTGTGTGATCACTCTTAGGCTTCAGTTTCCCCATCAGTGACATTAATGATGTCCTAGACACGACAAATGCTTATTTGCAGCTTGGAGGCTGTCAAAACGGATGTGCCCTCCCCACAGTCCTATTGGAGCCACTGCAGCACACCAGCTGTATCTGCGTGGAACAAGAGTGGGTGCCTAACCCAGGGCCACTCAAACTTAGAGGTCATGATGGTTAATTTTATGTGGCCACTTGACTGGGTCATTGGGTGTCCGGATACTCAGTCTAAACATTATTTTGGGTTGTGTTTATGAGAGTGTTCCTGGACAAGATTAGAATTTGAATCCATTGACTCAACTGAACATATTGCTGTCCCCAATGTGGGTGGACACCATCTAAATCCACTGAGGGCTGAAAAGAACAAGAAGCACAGAAGGAGAGAATTCGCTTCTTTTGCCTGAGTACTTGAGTTGGGACATCGGTCTCCCACACTCAGGCTGAGACTTAGGCCATCAGCTTCCCCCGGGTGCAGGCCTCAAACTCTGTACTGAGCGATACTACCTGCTTTCCTGGGTCTCCAGTTCACAGGCAGCAGGTGACAGGACTCTCAGCCTGCAGTATCAGATAAGCCAATCTCTCATCATATATATGAAAGATGGATAAAGAAAGAAGTCTGTGGAAAAGACAAACAGAAATGGGAGGCAGCAGATGCACCAGTAGGGAGAGGGACCAGGTCTCCAGGAAGGATGTGGCGAAAGCCGCAGCTCCAAAGTGTTGTATTGGATACTGTTAAAATTGACACCCCAGTAATGTGCCTCTTCCTATCACAAGACCCCTGGAACCGAGAGGTTTTTGAGAAGTCTTGGCTCTTTGTAAACAATTATACCTATGGATATGGAAGGACTGCACTGGACCGCCATTTCCTGAACTGCCGAGAGCCAGGTTCCGCCTTCAGAATGGCTACCGTAGCCCAGCTCCAACTCTCCTACGATCTCCTTAATGTTTTCTATAAAGTGACTTACTTCTTCACTTATAAACAGCTTTAGCTGTACATTAAATAATATTAGTCAAAGTTCTGTTTTAATATAGCAGTCATGTTTTTAGTATATTAAAAATACAATGACTAAAATGATGAGTATTCCATATACACCATTAAAATTAACATATAATTTTAGGCCTCTTTCAATTTTAAAATAATCTAGGAATTGATCATGAATGGCAACAGTGCATTATTTTCATAGCTGTTTCCACAACTAAAGACACTTTGTAGGAAACACGTGGTGGTTCTTGGTTTGTAGGGAGGCTCTTAAAAATAATTGGAGAAATAACTCTGATGACCTTCAGTTTGTCATGTGAGAATTTCTATCTTTCTGTCTTGAAATTCCAATCCTGTTTTAATTTTCTAGTGGACTACATTTTGTTTGCTGAACTGAGATATTCCAAAATTAACCCCAAATTCCAAAATATTACAAACATTTAAAAACTAGAAGTAACACACAAGAGAGAAGTTTTATATTTGTATGCACAGGGTGAACAAATTAATGGTCCGCAGTAGTTACAGAGTTAGCGTTGGAATATTAATGCATGTATTATCATTATGTAAAAAAAGTCTCTCCTATTTCTCAGGACACATAAGGCATACTAAATATTTAAACTAAAGGAGAAAAACTTTGATTTTGAAAAAGCTAAAACTCATTGGAAAATTATCCTTTGAAAATAAAATAAAATAACCCTCCCCTCAAGTTCTGTATTATAAGAGTAATATGAGATGATGAAAGCATCCTTTTTGTGCTATAAAGCTAATTACTAGTATCAGTTTTTTACAAGTGTTTAACAAAAATGAAAGTACACTATGTAACACGTGATTACCTGTTCAACAATGATTTTCAGGTGAATTTTAAGAAAGATAGAACATGATTGCCAAATAAAAAATAGTAGAGTCCTATTTTCAGATATTTCTAAATCTAATCCTCCAGGAGGAAGCAGTACAAATGCAGGCGTTGCTAAGTGAAGGTCAGTTTTCTCTGGTTACACTCAGGGACAGAGTGACTGAGAGGCATGTTTCTGTTGCAGGAAGTGAGAATTAATGAGTGGAAGCAAATGAGAAATGGGAACAATGATGTTTGCATGGGGAACGACACTGTGTTGATACGCTACTACCTGAAGTTAGGAAATCCATTTTCTTTTCAACCCCACAGAATACCTCTTACTACACTCAGAGGATTTGCACTCCCAATGTGAGACATAACAGGACTAATAGAGGATTCAGATAGTCCTATGTAAGCATTAAGGAATAAAAAGTTTGGGGGGTTTTATTTACTCCTTCATTATTTTTGTCAATAAAAAAAGCTCAAAAGATTTATTTGGTGTAAAACATTATGCAGTTTTGTGCTTAACTACAGTTTTCTATTTGTGGGATATTTTGAAAGCTTATTTAAAAAAATGAAGAAATGATTTCTGTGGACTTCTCATAGCTAAACTAAGATAAATGGTGTTTTTCTCAGAGGTTGCTGTAGAGGGAAGGCCACAGCCAAAATAACAATGTCCTTTGACAAGACCAATGATAAGAATTTGAAATTTTTACTCTTTTATCCCAAGGCTCAAACTTTAATAGCCATGTTGCTTTGGTAATATGCTAGTAATACAAATCACAGCTTTTTTAAAGAAAACAAGAGTAGGATTAAAGCTAAAACAATAGTCACATCATATCTATGAGTTAAGAATGTCTCTGGGAAAGATTACCAACACAGGTTTAAAAATGTGAAGAGATCCCCATGCAAAACATCAAACAGATTTTAACAACTTTTTCTTAGCTAATATCTCTAAACGAGCAAAAAATGTAACTCATAAGTATTTTAAATTGTTAAGCCAGAGGCAAAATTTGCATTTTAATATAATAGCAAAATTTATGGGCTATTTTCCAAAAAGACTTTTTTTTACACACTGTTATATTTCTCACAAAATGTACATTAATAATGCAATGTGCTACCCAAAGAGCTATGCTAAATATTAATTACATGAAAGTAAAATAAAAATATACCACCTTGAAGATTTAATAGAATTCAATCTGTAAATAAAATTGTGTTGTCCAGCTTTAATTAAGACATTACACATTAACTTTCCTTGGATGTTCACAATCATAATTATTGCATGCATGGATGAGTCTCTGAATTATTTTAATAGAATTCACTGTGTGTCCTTCTGTCTTTAAGGTCAATAATGTATAGGTTTTTTTTAAAAGACCCATATCAATACTAAAACATGAAAAATTATCTAAATATGGGTAACATGTACTCTTTTTAAAATAGAATTTTTAATTAAATATGATCAATTATAATTATATAAAATTAATTAAGTATTTTGTGCAATCTATGCATCTTACCACTCTCTGGAAGAAAAAAAAAATATCCCCAGCATCTGGTTTACATTATAGGTCCCTATGGTTCATCTCTGTCATGGACACAAAAATATTACTCTCTATCCAGATTCATGTCTATGTTTTGTTTTTTTTTTAAGATTTTCTTTATTTTTAGAGAGAGGAGAAAGGAAGGAGAAAGAAGGGGAGAAAAACATCAATGTGAGAGAGAAACATTGATCAGCTGCCTCTTGCATGACCCCAACCGGGGACCTGGCCTGCAACCCAGGCACATGCCCTGACCAGGAATGGAACCGGTGATCCTTTGTTTTGTAGGATGATGTACAACCAAGTGAGCCACACAGGTCAGGACTATGTTTTATTTTATTTTAAACATTGCTTTTATAAGAACTTCAAAACCAGATGCTCAAAATGAGAAAAATATGGCCATGATAGAACGGTAAACCCTTTCTCCATTGCCTTTCTTAATCACCAGCCTCATCCTAACAGGCAAGGCATCTTGAAGTATATGAATGCATCTTTGCACTGTATACAGAAATGCATTAGGCAACCAGGTTATGGTTCCTCATTGTATCCAGTTTTCTACTTCATCAGGATAGCTACTCTCCTAGGCCATGGATGCGTCTCTTCACATCTAGACTCCTGTACTTCACTTTTCCCTGGTTTTACTTCCCCAGCTACAGATCCATGTAGCAAAGCCTCACTGTGACTCCTAAAGTTCTTTCTTCCTGTTCCACTAACTATGTCAAACCTTCTGTTATATTTATAAATATAGAATATTTGAATTTCCATGAAAGGAATAGCAGTGGACCTTGTTTTCTCCCTTCTGAATTGAGTGTATAGTTCAAAGTGGGTGAGGACAAAGCTCTAATAATCAACTAGGCATTGATAAAGGTTAAGTAAATATAAAAATAAAAACAGACTCTTGATTGGGATACTGGTGTTAGTCAAAGATGAAGTATCTTTACAAATACAATCCATGCATTTCCAGAGCACTCTGCAACCAATCCCAGGCCCTGTGTAGATGCAGAGTGGCTCCACACAGGTCTGAGGTTACCATTGCTGAGAGGGTAAGGAAACAAAGAAGGTGGTGGGCTCCCCCAGCTTACTGTGCCCCCACACATCCAGGCTGCACCTCTGGTGGTGCCCGGCTGTGGGGGACATCACTGGGATTTCATGGATTTGGAGCCCCTTGCCCTCCAAGTGCTCCTGCAGGGTTGGTCCCCTGAAACTAGAATGACAGGATCACAGGAATGGCACCCACCTTCCCAGGGAACATAGGCCATTTTCCACCACCCTGCAGAGACCTGTAAAGCCAGAGGCATGAAAGAGAGCTAAAAACATGTGATTTCACGCCACTTGCTGGAAAACAGTAGAAAGACTTCTTATTAATGTACTAGAAAAGTGCCACTCATACGTAGATTCCTAGACAAAAATGGATCCTATCAAATGCCATTAACAGCCAAGGTAACAAGACAGAAAAGAAAGAAAATGTAAAATTTCCAGAAAATAAACTTAAAGACATGAAAATATGTGATTTTAATGACAGAGAATTCAAGATTACAACTCTGGGGAAAAAAAAAAGATGCAAGAATACATAGATGGGCAGCTTAATGACCTCAGAAACAAAATCAATGAACAAAATTAGTACTTTAACAAAGAGAATGAAACTTTGAAAGAAACCAATACAATCTCTGGAGATGAAGAATTCAGTAAGAGAGATCAAGAATAAACTAGCTAGCCTAGAAAACAGAGCAGACCAGATGAAGGAAAGAGTTAGTGATATTGAAGGTAAAACATCTAATGATGCAGAGGGAAAAGAGAGGCTTGAGCATAAAAAAATGAAAGAACTCTCTGAGAACTACCTGATTCCATCAGAGAGAGCAATATAAGAATAATAAGCATACCAGAAAAGAAGGATAAGGTAACAGAGAATCTATTCAAATAGTTGATGAGAACTTCCAAAAACCTATGAAAAGAGCTAGATCCTTGAATCCAAGAAGCAAACAGAACACCTAATTACCTCAATCCTCCTCCAAGGCACATTGTAATAAAACGATCAAAAAAATTAATGACAAAGGAAAAATTCTCAAGGTAGCCAGGGAAAAGAAGAAAGTAACCCATAAAAAAAGTCAGTTAGGCTATCATTGAACCTCTCAGCAGACACCCTACAAGCAAGAAGAGAGTGGCATCAAATATTCAAACTACTGAGAGAAATAACCAGCCAAGAAAAATATACCCAGGAAAGTTATCCTTTAGATATAAAGGAGAAATAAAGACTTTTCCACAATCTGAGGGAATTTATCACCAGAAAACCTCCATTGCAGGGGATACTCGAGGGAGTTATTCTACCTGAAACAAGAAACAAAAGGTCACAAAACTATGAATAAGATCACCACGAACACAGAATAAACAGGCATAATTTGTGACAACAAAAACTTAGAAGGGGAGAGGGTAAAGGTCTGAATTTGCGAAACAGAGAGATCCAATGCATTCAAAAGAAAAAATACTACTGTATATATGAAACTTTTTTTTTTCATACACCTAGGAGTAACCACACATATAAAATCCAAAACTGAAACACATAACTTAAAAACAGAGAAAACAAAGGAAAAATGTGTGGAATACCACCAAACAAAAACAACAGACAGAAATACAAAAGAACAAAGAAACGATGGAGGCAGAGAGCAACCAGGAAACAAAAGATAAAATGACTATAGGGAATCCTCACACATCAATAATTACCCTAAATGTAAATTGACTGAAGTCACCAATAAAAAGGCACAGAGTAACAGACTGTATCAAAACAAAACAAAACAAAAAAACAAACCCAACAATATGCCACCTTCAGGAGACACATCAAAGCCATAAGGACAAAGGTAAACTCAAAGTAAAAGGGAGGAAAATGATTCTCCCAGCAAATAGCATCCACAGAAAAGCAGGTGCAGCCATACTTATATCTGACAAAGTAGATTTCAAGATAACAAAGGTAACAAGGGGCACAATGAATATTTTATAATGATAAAGGGACACTACATCATTTAGACATAACACTTCTCAATATATACGTACCCAATCAGGGAGCACTGAAATATACAAAACAACTATTACCAGAACTAAAGGAAGAAACTGACATAAACACAATCATAGTAGGGGACCCTAAATACTCCACTGACACCCCTAGATAGGTCATGGAAGCAGAAAATCAATAAAGAAATATCAGCCTTAAATGACACATTAGATCAAATGGACATGCTTGACATTTACAGAGCCTTTCATCCCAGAACATCTGATTATATATTCTTCTCCAGTGCACATTCTCAAGGATAGACCATATGTTGGGTCACAAAAAAGCCTCAACAAATTTAAGACGACTGAAATCATACCATAATCAAACATATTCTCTAACCATAATGCTCTGAAATTAGAAATCAACTCTAAAAAGGAATTAACCCCCATCCCCCAAGAATATGTGGAAACTGAACTACATACCACTAAAAAATGACTAGGTCAAGAAAGAAATAAAAGACAAGATCAAAGTTATATAGAAATAAACAAGAATGACAATACAACATATAAAATCTGGGTGCAGCGAAATCAGTAATAAGAGGGAAGTTTATCTCAAGAAACAAGAAAAATCTCAAGTAAAAATCATGACATCCTAAAGAAGTGGAAAAAGAACAAAAGTAGCTCAAAGGCAGCAGAAGAGAGATAATAATAAAAATAAGAGCAGAATTGAATGAAATAGAGGACAAAAAGATTATACAAAAAATTTAATACAACAAAGAACTGGTTCTTTGAAAAGATTAATAAAATTGACAAACCCCAGCTATACTCACTAAGGAAAAATGATACTCATATAAACAAAATCAGAAATGATAGAGAAGTTACCACAAACATCACAGAAATACAAAGGATCGTACAAGAATACTGTGAAAGACTATATGGCACCAAATTCAATAACCCAGGAGAAATGGATACGTTTCTAGAAATATATAACCTTCCCAGACTGAACCATGAAGAACTGGAAAATCTAAATAGACTAATCAGCAAGTAGGAAATTGAAAAACCCACTAAAAACCTCCCAAAAACTAAAAGTCCAGAGCCAGATTGCTTCATTAGTGAATTCTACCAAACATTCAAAGATCTGATGCCATTCTTTTCAAACTCTTCCAAAAAAACTGAAGAAGAGGCCAACACCTCCTAACATATTTTATAAGGTCAACATAGCACTCATACCAAAACCTAGCAAGGATAACACATAAAAAAGAAAATTATCTCTGATGATACAGATATAAATATCTTAAACAACACTAGCAAATCAAATATAATAATATATTAACAAATAATACATTACAATCGGCTGAGCTTTATTCCAGAGGGATAAGGGTGGTTCAACATATGTAAATCAAACAAAGTAACACCCTACATTAACAAAAGATAAAAATAATACAATCTTATCAATAAGTGCATAAAAAGCACTTCATAAATACAATGCCCATTTATGATTAAAACACTTAATAAAATAAGTATAGAAGGAAACTACCTTATCATGATAAAGCATATGTATGACAAACCCTCAGCTAAAATCATACTCAAGAGAAAAACTAAAAACTTTTCCTCTAAAATCAGGAAGACAGGGATGTCCACTCTTACCACTCTTATTCAACATAGTGCTGGAAATCCTAGCCAGAGCAATCAAGCAAAAGAAATAAAGAGCATCCAAATTAGGAATAAAGAAGTAAAAGTGTCACTTTGGCAGATGACATAATTCTTTATATAGAAAACCCTAAAGATTCCGCCAAAAAAAAACAAACCTATTAGAAATAATAAAATACAGTAAAGTTGCAAAATACAAAATCAATGTACAAAAATCCACTGCAATCCTATATACTAACAATGAAATTTTAGAAAAAGAAATAAAAAAATTCCTTTTGCAATTGCAACAAAAAGAATAAAATATCTAGGGATAAACTTAAAGGATGTGAAGGGACTATATACTGAAAAGTATAAAACATTATGAAAAGATTGAAAAAGACACAATGAAATGGATACTGAGTATTCATGGATTGAAAAAAAATCAAAATAGTTAAAATGGTCATATTACTCAAAGCAATATACAGGTTTAATGCAATCCCCATCAAAATTCCAATGTCACTTTTAAAGAAATAAAATGAAGAATCAGATTTGTATGGAACACAAGAGACCCTGAATAGCCAAAGCAATCCTGAGAAAAAAGAACAAGCCAGAGGTACCACACCACCTAACTTCAAATTATACTACATAATCAAAACAGCATGGTATTGGCAGAATAACAGACAGACACACATCAAGGAAACAGAATTAAGAACCCAGAATTAAAACCACATGTATATGGGCAAATAATTTTTGACAAAGGAGCCAAAAACATGCAATGCAGAAAAGAAGCCCTCTTAAATAAATGGTGCCAGGAAAATGGGAAAACCACATGCAAAAAAATAAAACTAGACTACAGTTTGTCCCTGTGAACAAAAATGAATTCAAAATGGATCAAAGACCTCAATATAATGTCTGAAACAATAACATAGCTGCTAACCTTATGGGCCTTGGTCTTAAAGAAAATTTTATGAATTTGACCCCAAAGGCAAAGGTAGTAAAGGTAAAAATGAATGGGACTATATCAAAGTAAAAAATATTTCACAGTAAAGGAAGCTTCCAACAAAACAAAAAGGCAACCAATTGAATAGGAAAAGCTATTTGCAAAAAACTGCTCCAATAAGGGGTTAATATACACAATATATAAAGAACTTATACAACTCAACACCAAACAACCTACTTAAAACTGGGCAGAGGACATAAACAGACACTTCCTGCAGGAAGATAGACAAATGGTCACCAGGTATATGAAAAGATGCTCAACTTTACTAGCTATTAGGGAAATGCAAATTAAAACTACAATGAGATATCACCACATACCTGTCAGAATTGTTATTATCAGTGAGACAAGTAAAATCAAGTGTTGGAGAAGTTGTGGAGGAAAAGGCACCCTCATTCACTGCTGGTAGGAATGTGAACTGGTAGAGCCACTATGGAAAACAGTATGGAGGTTCCTTGAAAAATTAAGAATAGAGTTACTATATGACATAGCAATCCCTCTCCTGGGTATCTATCTGAAAATTTTGAAAACATTTTTTTGTAAAGATATATACACCCTCATGTTCATTGCAGCATTACTCATGGTTGGCCAAGACATGGAAACAACCAGTGTCCTTTGACAGATGATTGGATAAAGAAGATGCAGTGCATATATACAATGGAATACTACTTGTCCATAGGAAAAGATCAGATACTTCCATTCTTGACAGCATGGATAGACCTTGTGAATATTATGCTAAGCAAAATAAGTCAGTCAGAAAAAGCTAAGAACTGTATGATTTCGCTCATATGTGGAATATTAAACAGAAACTCACAGACACAGACAGCAGGATGGTGGTTACCAGAGGGCAGGGGAGTGGGGGGTAGTAAAGGGTAAAGGCAGCCAGATATGGTGACAGAAGATGCTTTGATTTTGGGTGCTGGGCACACAATGCAAGGTACAGATAATGTACTGTATCATGGAAATGGATACTTGAAATCTATATAAACATTAACCAATGTCGCCCCAATAAATCTAATTAATTAAAAATAATAAATAAATAGCAACAAAAAATTCCTATCTGCAAAGCCAATGCAAGTCCTTGGGACATATACAAATGTATTCTTACTTTCAAAGTTCTCTGTCATGATTAACCCAGGTCATGTAAGCAACTCCTTATTATATAAGACTCAATAAAATGATTATTTAACTGGGATAAAAGAATGTGCATGAGCACCCAAAGGGACAAAAAGTGCAGTCTGCACTGGATGCGGATGAAGTGGGGGGCTTGTCAGGATGGAAAGGATTTCAGAAAGTAGGAGAGTGGAGCTAATACTAGTCAACTGTCAGGCTACAGTCATTTTAAATTGCACTTGCCCACCCTGGGCCCTCGATTATCTGCATCCTCCCCTGAAACTGCTCATCATGATATCAGTAAATGGCACCTACCAAGCTGAGTAAGTTAGAAAACCCCTTCTTCAGAAACAACTATCAGCATCACTAAATTTTCTTAATCCCACCAACTCCACCTCTTAAATCCATCCATATACCTCTCACTGTCCTTACTTAGGCTTATAATCAGTCTTCCTGCTTCCCCCATTTGCCTCTTTTTATCTACTCTATACACAGGATCCAGACCAGTATCATAAAATAAAAATCAAACAATATGACACTCATACATTAAAACACTTTGGGGTACCTTTCCATTTAAGTTTGAATGATAATTCATAACAAGGGCCAGGTGTCCAAAACCATCTCTACTTTGCAACATTTGTCCCCTTTTTCACCATTGGTCATTATGGTCTATCTAGTTTTGGTTTGTCTTTCAATTTCTTGAACAAACTTGAGTTTCTTTTCACCTCAGGATTTTACCACTTTCTGTTTTGTGCCTGGAATACTTTTTTCCCTCCCTCTTTCCCTGGTTAGAGACTTCCTACTCTTTATACCAAAATAATATTTCCTCAAAGAATCCTAATACCAACAAAATTCAAGTCATTATCTCATGTTTTCATTATATGCAGCAACTTTTTTTCTCTTCCATAGTAAGGTGTAGTTAGAGTACACATTTATTGGTACAGTTGACCTATGAACAATATGGGGGTTAGGGGCATCAACGTCCTGTGCAATAGGTAATCCATGTATTCCTTTTGACTCCACAAAACTGAGCTCCTCATAGGCTACTGTTGACCAGAAGCCTATCAATAACATAATACATATTTTGTAGGTTGTATGTATTTTATACAGTATTCTTATAATAAAGTAAGCTAGAGGAAAATGTTAAGATAATCATAAGGAAGAGAAAAATATATTTACAGTATATATTAAAAGTAATCCACATCTAAGTGAACTGGGGCAGTTCAAACCTGTATTGTTCAAGGGTAAACTATATATTTGTTTTATTAATATTTTTCAAACTCAACATATTACAGAATTTTCTTTTTTTTTATAGTTATATACCAAACAATACAACACTTGGGAGCGTGGGGAAATGACTGAAGAGGTGAGGGGACAATGCCTAACACCAAACTATAAGACCACCGTAATCGAAACAGCCTGGTACTGGCATAAGAACAGACACACAGATCAATGGAAGAGAACGGAAAGCCCAGAAATAAACCCATGTCTCTATGGTCAATTAATATTTGACAAAGGAGGGAGAAGCATAAAATGGAGCCAAAACAGCCTCTCCAACAAATGGTGTTGGGAGACCTGGACAGCTACTTGCAAAAAAATGAAATTTGACCACCAACTTACACCACACACAAAAATAAACTCAAGATGGATAAAAGATTTAAATATACGTTGTGGCATCATAAAAGTCCTAGAGGAGAACATAGGCAGAAATATCTGATATTCCATGCAGCAATATTTCCACCAATATGTCCCCTAGAGCAAGGGACATAAAGGAAAGGAAAA